>JAOEGS010004992.1:0-20386 GCA_025447755.1 Corythornis vintsioides | reverse complement strand
TCTTGAGTGTCTCCAGAGCAGGAGACTCCACAACCCCCCTGGGCAGCCTGTTCCAGAGCTCTGGCACCCTCACTGAGGGAGTTTCATTTTTTTCCTAAGCCTAAAACCACCTTGCATCTTGTGATCAGATCTTCTGTGTCTAATACAACAAACTCCTGCTGCAGTTCCTTACTGCACTTCCTAATATCCTCCTCATCTTCTCTAGCATCCAAGGAAGATTTTATTCATGCTGCTCATTACTTCTTTACAAATACATTCAAATTGTAATCTCCTCTGTACACAGGTGCCAGAGCTCATAAATAATTTTCCCTGCTTTTTGTCTTACCTGGAAGTATCAGTACATCTCCTCAAAATGTATATCTTAGAAACAGAATTTTCTAACATGGTGAAGAGAACATAATGTATATTAGATGTTTTGTCATTCCACCTGTAATGTGGGAGAAGGAAATGAGAACTTAGATCAAGTTTTAGTAATTGGTAAATAACATAGAACAAAGAATAGCAGCATACTTACAGAAATGGTAGTTTAAATAACTGAGGTGGGGAATCTTCACTGAAAAGGGAAAAAACAAACCAGTTTATAAAATGCCACTATAATTTTGTGCAACTGGGCTTTAGAAGTAATGTAAAGAAAAATACCTTTGAGAAGTTTTGTAAAGAGACATGCAGACTGCTTGATGCACTGACTTTCCAATTATATCCTAACAAGTACAATGAAAACAAGCAAAAAACACAGTTATTCATGATTTTAAGACAAAGAAAACAAATATCCACACAAAAGCACCAGATTACTCAGAAGAAAAATCCAACAATAAAAATACCTAATGCAAGAGATTTAGGGTAAACAAGGGAAAACCTTTTCCCAGTGAGGGTGCCAGAGCCTGGCAGGGGCTGCCCAGGGAGGTTGTGGAGTCTCCTGATCTGGAGACATTCAAGACCCACCTGGATCTGTTCCTGGGTGACTTGGTCTAGGTGCCCCTGCTCTGGCAGGGGGTTGGACTAGATGATCTTCTAGCTCCCTTCCAATCCCTAATATTCTGTGATTCTGTGAAACACTACTGCCACTTGATATACTTGTTTCATGTTTCATAATATATAGGCTAATGTATTGCCCAATTAACAGAGTTATCTAGCACACAGTACACACACCTAGCTAATTAATATTAAAAACAGATCCCAACAATGTGGGAAAAGACAACATTAACCCAAAAAATCCCCCACTATACTCTTCCTAGCCAAAGGCTTGGGACATCCTAGCAGTGGTGAAGCTGGGTACCCGTTACCACCTAAGCTGTAGGAACTCAAAGGCAAAGGTTAAAACTTCAGGCCTTACTAAGCATGACTACTGCCTTCAGTTGACTGCCACCTCTAAAACAAAGTTACCATCTACAGAAATGGAACTTACTGCTGGTTTCTGTAAACACTGATCTATGACCCCTTCCATTTGCCTTTTGACAAAATGCAGTGATTTTTCAGGATAGTAGGGAAACAGCAGTGGACTTTCTGTAAAGAAATAAAGTTAATTTAAATAATGCTTATATCTCTATAAAAACACATACCACACTGTTTTTAAAGTGACAAATTGGAATGAGTCCAGTGAAGGGAGGATCAGTAAGATGATCACAGGACTAGAGCACGTGCTTTACAGAGAAGCTGAGGGCACTGGGTTCACTCCTCCAGAGAAGTGAGGGCTGACAAGAAGGAACCCACTGGTGCCTTCAGCTGCCCAAAGGAGGAATTACAGAAGACAATTCTCAAAGCTGCACACAGGCAAAAGCTGTAACAGTCATATGCACCAACAAGGGAAATTACAATCAGATATAAGGAAAAGTTTTCCCAAAGACTGGTTAGTCACTGGAGCAGGGTGTGCAGAGAGGTCTCTGCCCTTACAGATGTAGAGGACTCAACTGCACAAAGCACTGAGCACCCCAGCTTAGCTTCAAAATGAGTCCTGCTTTGGTTTGATTAGGTGACCACCTAAACTATTTCCTGATGATAAATTCTAACTCAAGGCACTAACTGGATTACAATATGAAAAAAGATAAATGAATGGGAAACAGAGGCCTGCCTGCCCCTTCTGCTCTTCTTCACAGTCCCTTCAAAACTGCAAAAAGATGGAGTTGCATTTACCTAAAAGCTAGAAACAGTTGTCATAAAATACCTTCTTTAAGCAAAACAATTTCCATACTTTTTATATTAGCCACGATTTGGCTTTAATGGGACTGATTTGTTAAGAATACATTTAGTTTTTGAGATACATCTCACTACTTCTTTTAAGTACCTAACCTGTTTCTTTCCCAAATTTTTATCTAGAAAAATGATAAAATTTCCATCAACTAACACAGGAATATAAAACACCAAAGAAGGGTAGAAAGTGTCAATTACAGAAGCAATACTTGTGCTATAAATGTATAAATATCTCAATACTTGACAAATTAAGAACAAAACCACTTATAAATCATCCCTACAATCACAAAACTTGGGTAGTAACAGAAAAGACCAGTCAAGCAGTCACACATTAAAGTATCAAATAAAAATACATTTTCTAAATACTTTTCTAATTGAAAACACTACCAGTTCCCCTCTTTTTATTCCATTATATAGGCAGAAAAAAGGCAGCTATACTACATTCTATTACAACCCATCTTATGCTGTAGAAGTTCTACAGTCTATGGTTTCCAAAGTTATACAAGAATCATTTTATACAAAGTTATACAAGAATCAGGAGTAACACTGTAGAAGTAACTTGCAAGCATGGGAAAAAAAAATGCTTCTACATTTGTTACATTCCACAGATAACTTTAATTTTTTACTAAAGACACACAACCTTTAAGATGAGTACTATTTTTAAGAAAGTTAAACCATTGGTTTCCCTCTGTATTAGGTGGTGATACAAGGTCATCATCTTCATCTTTCAAGTACTACAAAAGAAACAGACAGTTTTAAGATTGCATTTTAAGAATACTGGACAACAGAATTCACCTCCAACACTGCAGCTCATGAGGCTGTGAAACATTTCTTCTTAACATGCATGCCCTAGTTTTAAAACAAAATATTCCTCCTCTTTAGAACCAATAAGAAAACAGAAAAATCAACTGATGTCCGAGATCACAGTGTTATCTTCTGATTTTTAAATCACATTTAAGCACAAATGTTTCGAAATTCAGAGATCAATGGCATGAAGAGAAACTATTCTATTACATTACTACTGCTGGCTGCAAAGAAGTTTCACTTTTCCTAAAAATATAGCATGTGTAAAGTAAAACAATCTGGTTTTAAACACTCCTTTTCCTAATAATAATACAGGAAAATCATTAAATTATTTTTTTTTTTACCATTACTGGAATATGAAACACAGAGCAAAAGGGACAGAAAAAAAATGGACACAGATTTAAAAGTTCCTCCATCTGAGGATTCTCTCACTTATTCTTCTTCCACTTATTCCCTAGTTCTTTACCTGTCCAACTCTCTCCACATTGAAGTATTTTCCTTTACGGTTGTAAAGTTCTGGTGCCTGAAAAATTAATGCAAACAAAATCAATATTTAAGTCCAAAAGAGTAGTGTACAAAAATAAATTATAGTAAGATTTTTCAGATTCAATTCTTAGCAGCAAAAATAGTCAGATGCTGTAACTTGACAAACCAATATAACTTACCTCATTGAAGTGTTCAGTAAGAAAATCAGCAACAAATGTGATGTCTTTTTGAGTCATCTGAAAGGAAAAAAAATAGTGAAAAAAGGATATGAAATATATTTCAAGGAGCAGAGAACACACATACTCCAGGCTGAACCAGCACAGGTCTCTCAGCCTGTCCTCAGAGGGCAAGTGTTCAGCCTCCAATCTGCTTGAGAGCCCTCTGCTGAACTCACCCCAGTTTGCTCATGTCTGTCTTATGTAAGAGGCCCCCAGACCAGAGAAAGTATTTCAGATTTGATCTCATGACTGCTAAATAAGGAAGGTGACTACTTCCCTTGACCTCCTGGACATTCTCCCCTGTTAGTACAGCCCTGGTTACCTCTGGCCACCTTTGCTCCCAGGACACACTGCTGGCTTAAGCCCATCTTGCATCCACTGACATCCCCCAGCCCATTTCAGCAGAACTACTCCCCAGTCAGCTGGGGTCCTGCTGTGCAACTGCAGGGGGTTACTCTTCCTCAGGACAGAAACCTGTATTTGTCCTGGTTGAACTTCGGAGGTCTTTATATGTCCAGCATATGTATTTCTCTTTGGAAGACATCTCTGCCCTCAGGCGTGTTAACTGGTGCAGCCGGTGTGACAGCGTCTGCAGGTCAGATCAGGTGTAGCATTCCATGGCCCCTACCAGGGCACTGGCAAAGATGGTAAAATCTCCCTCTAGGTAACTTGGTCACTTAGGGTATATAAAGAGCTGCCACACAGAAGCCTCACATTCAAGTACAGTATACTAAAAGAGTAGTATTAAAGAAGAAAATGGAAAAAGTAATTAATCCAAGACAGCATTATTTGTGTGAATCTGCAGGCATCTACTTTCCCAAAGAAATGATGCAGGCACTATCCTTGAAATTTGGAATTAAAAAAAAAATAAAAAATAATCCTTTAATCTTGCCCTCCAGTCAAGCAGAATACAGAGTATATCACCATTTATTAGAAAATGTTACTACTACCTTGTTCAGTTCTGGAAGCACATGATCTTCTGACATCCTCAACATAGCTGAGAGTAAAAATATATTGTTATTGCATTAATATGTTTTCCTAATATTCTTAATTTTCCATGGGTATGTAATAAGACAGTGATGATAACATAGGAAAGATTAATTTGTCAGAAGCAAAATAATCTGCAATGAATTATGAACTGAGACAGAAATGAAGTCACAATCTCAAAGCCCTACTAGCTTACAATACCAATCTTTGAGTATTTTTATCTTTAACATTTTCCAGATGCATTGTAGCCTGTAGAGACCGAGATAAATTATTTTTAAAAGTTAGTAAGAATTTATTAATGCACATACTAAGAGTAGTAAAACGGATATAATGAATACTGTCATGCTTGGAATGTCTTTTAAGACAACTGCACAGAAGTAATTTTAAATCAGCAAGGCTTCAACAGTTCACTGTTCAATTTTAACACAAGCAAACATAGTGAATATTTAAATAATGAAAGTTCTAATATTATGACAGAGAACTCTGATAGTTCTGCTTTCTGCAAATTTTTTTATTAGCACTAGTACATGCTAACACTTCATTTCTGGCACTTTTACAGTATCTGGTAAGACTGCTTAGATTTTTGTGAAGTAGTTCTAAAAAGATCAATTAAGAATTATAACCCTCTTCATGACTACATTATGAAAAAAAAAGAAAGCTAAAATACAGAGTTCTGCACTTCCTTCTAACATTTTACCTGCAGCTACCCAGAAACAAGTGGGAGGTGGTTCTTAAGTGCACTCAGACACTTAGAGACTAGTCACATCTGTGCATAATCATGTAGCTCACTAGCTCTTGACAGGGGAAAACAAGTGACAGAGCACAGTTAGCATTTCAAATGTGATGTAAACTAAATAAACTTCTCCAAGTCAAAACCAGCAAATCACTTGGAGTATATCCACCACAGGATAAGGACATACAATGCCCACCATACACACTAAATTGAATTTAGAACTATCAAATTTATAATCCATGTGTTTAATATAGTTGATCTGCCTGATCAACTGTAACCTTTTAGATGACCACAAATTTTCTATGACAGAAATGAACAGATGGTTGTAACTTAAACTGGCTTAATTACTTGTTGACATTTCAATGCTTATAATACAAAAGAGATACTATATGCTTACTATGTCATCAAGCTTACCAACATACAGCCATCGAAAAAATGCCTTGAAGTTTTTCATACTGCTGTCAATAACTCTGAGCAAGAAACAAGAAAAGAAATTAGCAGATCTAAATGTCACAAAATGTTCCAGGATTAAGTCCCATTTTTACTATAGAAAGCCCAGTGCAAGCTTCCAAGGAAGACTATTCTTGGGGTAAGAATCTATGAGATGCAGTGATAAAGGCTCGTCGTCAACAGAAGAGCCTTGTTCTCCCAATCTCCTATATTCCCAGACACATGCTTCCCCTTATATATAAGATTTAACAGGCATGTTTTTTTAAACTACCCAGATTTTATACTTACTGAAGCAGCTCATTTGCTTTCAGGATGAAAGAACCAACAGCAGTAATAGCCTCTGCAAAAAAGAGCTAACTGTTATTAGTAAGCTCTCAAAAGTGAAATCAGAGTGATAAAGTAGCACATACTACTGTACCTTCAATTCCAGATGCATCTAATCCCAGAGGCTTGTATTTTTGTTTCCATAAAGCCATTCCTTTCAATTCACTTAAGTGGTATAACAGTGCCTCTGAGCCACTAGGAAGGCAGAGCAAAGAAGTATAATCTTGTAGTAATCCTTGGGAAACTCATTTTATGCTACATTTTTAGCATTTAATGTGCAGACAGTTTTATAAAGTGGTCCGGAGTGTACGAGTTAAAGTGCCACTTCTCAGAAAAACAAATACTGTCCTTACAATTTTAACCACCACACAAAGTTGGTGTGAACATTCTGCATGTATTCTATAAACACACCCGGCAGCAATACAAAAGTGATGTGTTATGGAGAGAATTCAAAATAATTCAGTAGTTCTCCATTGCCCAAAAGTAAAATAGTAAACTTTGCCATGATCAGGGTTTCTGCACCAGCACAAATACACACAAAGAATGACCAACACAGAATGCTGTCAGTTAGCAAAGCATAGACTATGTAATTTTATCTATAATTCACTGGACATTCTGTGACTTTACCTCTGCAAATGACTTATGACCAATTTTTGTATACTGGAGTAGGAAGACTCTATCGATTGACCAAGTTTTTTTAAACCCTGTTAAAAAAGTACAAATATATAATAATGTTCTGGTAACAGAATAGTGATTAAAAGATACAGAAATAGATTATTTTAGTATGTAAAAAAATGTTAACATACCTTTACTGTCAGTTGGTTCATTAGTAATGCCTGAAGTTCCAGACTGAAGGGGTTAGGGAAGAGAATCAAATACGCATTCATTTTGTAATTCAGTATCAAATGCAAATGCATACTCAGATAAAACAACAGTAACTACCTTGCTTTGCCCCATAACAACAGCTGCATAAACTCATCCTGAACAGAAGTGGTTGTATTCTTTTCCTGTCAGTCAAAATGATTGAGATAGATTGGTGAAAAAATAAAATCCAGGCTACTGAATAATCTCTGAGATTGTTATCTGGAGGCATTATGCATAAATAAGATATGCAGTATGTTAAAATGAAGAACTTAAGTACTAATAAACAAATAAATAAATGAAATGTTGTTGCTTGATTTTTTTTTCCAAAAGAATGGTTAATTCTAGAGTACCTGTACAAACTTCGTTAGACGTGAGTCCATCTGCATCAGTATTTCCTCCCATGCTTCACACATGCACGTCAGTGACAACTTTATATACTGTAATACAGACCCGGACATGACCATTACTCCCCTTTTCCACCCTTCAAAACATGTACAAGAACTGGCTCTTGCAACACAAAGGGAAGATATACTGTAGATATGATATAAAATCTACTGTCAAATTCCAAGTTGGAGCTCTACATTTACTTAAAATCAACTTAAGCTTCCTAACAGAAAACATTTTTTTTTATCTAAGAATACTGAAGCCTGTAAGAACTGTGATATTAAAAGGACATGATAACACAACTGTACCTGTAACAGAGTTGAAATGTGGGTAAACTTCCGAGCCATTCGAGTTACCTCAGGTAAGTAACTTGATAACAGACTAGTGTCCAGCTATAATGAAACAAGCAACAGTCAAAAGGTGATTTGTCTTCTACAAAATTTTAGATTACAGAAATGAAGTCACTGGGAAAAGCCACAGAAAAAAACATAATTAATTTCCTTTAAACTGACTTTAAGAGGGAAATACACTGAATTCAAACAGGAAATAAATATTTTTAATACATCTGTAAGAACACCTCATGAAGTTCCACATTTTGGAGTTGTAAAAGTAGTTGTAAGCATGACTATTCTGGATAGACTGGACAATCAAAAGCACTGCGGCCATTTCTTTGCATGCAGAATGAAAAAAATCTGCATAACTGTAATTGAATAAATACTGAATTCCAAATGGAATTTTTAAAGAATGCCCCATATTATCATCACCAGTCTCACCAATGCACCTGCATATTACCACAATGAATCCAAATGCTAAATAGGGGCAAACTGTAGTAAGGCTGGAAAAAGTAGTTTATGGCCTTTTTTTCAAATCATGGCAGAAAGCTACCAGAAAGTAATTTTAGAAGACATTTTAAAGAACATCTTAAAATTTCTCAACTTGCCTGAAAATACGTTATGTCTGCTTCATTCTCTGAAGAGTCTTGTATCTCTGTAATAACTGATAGTGATTTCAAATCACTAGACAAACACAGTCCACGACAGGAGCCTGCCACCTGAGGGATTCCAGTTTAAAAGTTAATGAAATACTGCATTTCCTCCAAGATGCATTTACTGCTCTAGCACATTCACATACAAAGAAGATCACAGTCAACAACATGTAAAACCAAAGTGGAATTTTCAACTACTGATCAGGAGCAAAAGCACTCTTTTTAATGTGGATTAACATCAAACTTGGTTTCATTTGAAACATGTTAAACATCCTTCTGACAAAAAACACAAAACCCACTCAAGAGAAACAACTATTCCTCTCTTTAAAATTTGGCAGACCAGTTTGACTTATGTGTAAGCACATATATGCATTTTTTTCATTCAATTAAGCTGTAGCTTGGTATGACAAAAAGAACACAGAAACAGAATGTACCCCAGTTACTGTAGCAATCTTGAACATTCCGTAAGCATAAATCTCAATAAATCCTGAGTTGCCACCAAGGACAAGAGCATTAAGCCTATAAAAATACAACAATGTGTTGATGAACATATTGAAACAAATTTTAATGCAAACAAATACAACTCTCAATAGTTAAATTCCATGCCTTTACTAAAAATCCACTCAAGAATCATTGAAAAAAGCTGAACACTGTGCTACTGCCTATGATCCAAGAAATGTAAATACAAATGAAAATATCAGCTTGGATTTTATTGATGACTTACCTCTAACATTTACAGGAAAATTAATTACCAAATTAACTGAGAGAATAGGAAAAAAAAAAAAAAAAAAAGCAGTTTATATACATATTTTACCAGCTTGGAGATCAGGATATCATGTTTGCTTACATTACAGTGAGCAGCAATGCTCTTCAACATGAAAAATTAAAATGTTTTATATGACCCCTTAATATTATTAATTACAATATCAATAAATAATAATTATTAATTACCTATACATTATTATTACCTATAATGTAATTGCAACTTCTGCCTGTCACACTCCTAAATATATGTTAAAGAAGAATGTTCCTGTTAAAGCCAAGATAGAATTTGACAAAGCATTATCTTAAAAACTTGGTCTGATTAACTGAATGGATGAAGAAGAACTGAATCCAGAAAGCTCCTACACCCCAGACAGCCACCCCATGTTTTTCTAGCAGGAAGTCCTGCTGCAGAAAGAGATATCAAGTCTTAAAAAGGAATAAGGGATGATAGATGCAAATTTTGAAAAAAGGAGGATGATTATCAGTGGTAAGACTGTAAGAAATAAGAGCAAATGGAAAAACAAGGTACAGATGTTAAGTATCCCTTCAAAAATGCACCACAAGCACCCCACAAAGCCAGTTCAGTTTCTCCTCATGTCTAGAGATGTCTAATGCCTAATACAGCTGATTTCAGAGCAATTTTTAAGTTTAGCTTTGCCACACTCATTCAAATCCAGATGTCTATAACAAGCATTCACAAGTTCTCCAAGATTAGCTTAACACATACAACATAGCCTTCAAATGAACCCCCAGAAATCTTCTTGTAATGATATGGCACCAACAGCAGTTGCTGATAAAGTGCTTTATAATCCCTCTAAATTCAGAAGAATATGTGTAAACTAGCAGAGACTTTTAATATATTCTTTAAACCTTACTCAGGTACATGAAGAGACGTTTCATATCTTTTTTCTGGGACCCTCATAAGTTTTTAATTATCTGTTTTTAAGTAAATCCACTTATTCATCATTCTATAGCTTAAAAACCCCCAAACCTTAAAAAACACCCCCAAACCAAGCAAACCACCACAATCACCCACATACGGAATTTACCTTACATCACCCAGTAGTTTCATAATTTCATCTGACTTTTCTTCACTGGAAATACAAAACACATGATTGGGGGTTATGCAGCTTGTCTCAGTACCAGTAAACAAAACAAAGCAAATAGATAGAAGATTATGATTTCTTACCTGAAAATTTTTGCAGTGGTACTATAACTGAAAACAAAACAATTTTTCTCAGTAACTGAGCAGACATTTAACTCAAAGCATCTGCAGAGCACTAAAGACAAATAACCAAACCAATGACAATAGGACAAAGTATATCTTTTCAAGCCTATTAGTACAATACTTACTTTTTTGGTAGTGCAGGTAATTTGGGCAAAAGGAGATTGGATTCATCTTCAGCATTGTAAAAGGAAGTGAGAACACTGAAAAAGAAGTAACACTGTCATACTATCCAAGCTGCAAAAATGGAGGGGAAGAGAGTTTCTTTCTAACCTCATCGTTACAGCAGATAACCTCAATACATCATGTATATGAGTTCCAAACATCAGAGGGTAATCCTGTATGGGGCCTTTAATAATTTATTAAAGGTCAAAAGAAGTCTGAAGATTTTTTTTTTATTTCCACTGAAGAATAATATAAACTTTGTATCTGCTGGCTCAGCAGCTTGGCACCAAATCCATCATCACCTGCAAGGCTGTTACTGACAGGCTTTCTGTTACAACCCTGCAGTACAACCAACCTACCCCTCAAAAAAGCTTCACTGTAAAGACACAAAGAAAGGACAACTAAGTGCAATGCTTAATACCACACCTTATGTGCCAGATGGATGATACTCCCTAGAAAGAGATAAGTCTACCCCTGTCAGAAGAAGAATGCTAATGACTTCAATGGCAAGAAAATAACTGCATCTTAAGACTGGTGTTTTCTGGAGATGGGGGCAAATCCCCGTCAGGCTTACACCACCTGCCTTTTCTAAAGAAATGTTTTAGTTAATTTTTGTCTTGCACCTTGAAACAGGGTGTTATCACAGGTTTTTTTTAAGACCCTAGAAAGAGGGACCACAATATCCTCCAGCTCACAAGTGTTGCTGAGAATTCTCTAATGCCACAGGGCTCATGGTCACAAATGGCGACCTGACTTCCTGAAGCAAGTACACCCACACCAGAACCCAGCTGCCAGTGGGGCTGGGAGGAACACCAAAGGCAAGCAGCAAAACAGCTAAAGCACCAAATTAGAGATCTTGAAAACACTTCTTCTGACTAACAAAACAGATGAATGTAACATTATTTTAATTAAACAAATTAATCTGTATTGAAGTAAACTGGATCAGAAGACAGGCTGTACAAGATAACACTAGATTAAGCAGCTATTAGGAGGCAAGTGCTCGAGATTGTGCTGGGGTTTTTTTTGTATATAACCCAAAGAACCGCAAGACTAAGATACCAGCAGTAAAAACAAGCATGAGAAAAGCTTCTAACAAAAATGACAATTTTAGCCAAGTGGTAAAAAAAAAGCTGCAGCTATGTAATACGGTATTCTTTTATATGACTGCTTGCAACAGAGTTAAGTACACATGACTAGTAAGGTGGCACTACATAGTCCATAATTTACTTTAGGGTGTTTCAGATTCACCTGCTTTCCTCAGTTACTTCCATCCAATGCATGTAGGTAATAGAGGAGTCCACGGAGAAGGAGTGCAAGCTTTCAGGTTTTTCTACATCACAGAGGATAATCCGCTTGGTGTCCGTAAGGCCAAAAGCCAAAACTGGAGAAAGGAATAAAATGTATAAATGACCAATGTGAAAAACTTTTTATTTTATACTGAACTAAAAAATAATGTGTCTTCAAAGCCAATTACTGGACAGAACATTTTCTTTGTCTATTTACAGTCCTTCCAAATTCTTGTTTGAAAACTACTTTTTATAAAATTAAGCTTCAATTTGTTTTTTTAGGTGACAAGTCAAAGGCCTGATTTCACAATTATTTACCTAGATGTTGAACTGAACATGCTTCACTTCTAATAACAGTTCTGTTAAAGCAGAGGCTTCAGTTTTCACTGATTTGAGGCCAAAATTACATACTGGATGACCAGGAAGGTTTGACCTTTATTACAATAAAATACAGTTTAACATTTGCCGAGTACCTTTCACATCACCTTCTTCTTAATTTTATTCATCCACAAAAGCACGTAGTTTTTAATCCACATATCATAGAAGATAATTTCCATTTTCTCCACCTCTAATGAGTCAAAAAAGTAACTGATTTCCAGTCTAAGTTTATTCAGCTACTAATTTCAACATTATTTTGCTTTTGGTATTATAAAGGTTGGGGTTTTTTTTCCTTCTCTGTTGTATTACTGCATCAATTCTAGGCTTTAAAGTTCAGCCTATGATAAATAAGCTAAGGTCTTCAGTCTGTCCAGATCAGATAACCTCTTTCTCCCAATAAATTTTGTAGCTCCTACAAAAATATCCTGTTTAGTTAGGAACTCGAAGTTTTCCTGTACCTTGAAAAGCACTATTTCAGACATAACTCCACTTTTCAAATCTTTCCTGCAATTGCTTTCAACAAATTTGTTATTTTGAATAAACCTACATAAAATTAAGCCACCTTTCTTTTTAAGCACTGATTATTTAAACATTTCCTTCACAGCTAAGAGGCATCATCAGCACAACTTTCACTCATTTCCAATGGGATTTTTACTGCACCATACCACCTCTTGGCATTACTTTTGCCATCTGGTCTCCAAGCAAGAGCTGTCACTTCTTTTCCTGTATTCTCACTGGGAGGCAAACTCCACACTCGTTGAAAGTTCGCAAGCCGATGAAGTAAAACCTACAAAGCAAAAACATTGGAAACAAAAATAAACTACGTTATCCCATTAATACCAGTTTGTAAAACAGTTCAAGGTACACTTTTTTTAAACCATTTTTAATAACTCCTGTGTCTTATATATCACCTGCTCCTCTAGTAGATGATCCACTCCTATGTCATTCTGAAGAGCAAGTACACTGTTTACTGTACAGTAATAGAGAAATACACTGGGTCTTGTAGAAACCTAGAAGCCTGTAACCAACAGGGGTTACCCACAGCCCTCCAGCAGAGGCGGTCTGAAAGCACAACCTTCACGCACAATTCCATACAGCGATTACACAAAGCCAAACCAGCCACACAAAAACAGCTTGATAAGAAATCTCCAACCCCGACGGCCTGGCCAAGCTCCCAAGCACCGCGCCACTGGTAACGGCAAAGGCACCGCCGAGAACGCAAAGCGGAGGCGGCGCCTTCCCGCGGGCAGCGGCCGCTCTCTCCCCACGAGTCCGTCCGGAGTCCCTCCGGCCTGCCCGCAGGAGCAGGCTGCGGCACGGCCCCAGGCTCTCGCTGCCGGGACCGGCGGCTCCCCAGCCCTTTGCACTCACCTCCCCTGCTCGGTTGGCCAGGGCGATGAGGTCCCTTTTGGGGGACCAGGCCATGAAGACGACCTCTTGAGGCAGCTGCTTCTCCCCGACCTGCCGGAAGGCGGGCATGGCGGCTGCGGCCGGGCCTCCAGCGGTGCTCCGGGGCTGCTGCGGACCTTCCCACCGGGCTCTCCCTGACCCCGCAACGCCGACCCCTCCCCACGCTCTTCTCCCGGCTTCCGGAGGCGGCGCTTCGCGGCGCGGGCCGGGCGGGAAGCGGGGCCGCCGCGGCTTCCTGCGCCTTGGCGCCCGGCGCGTGCCGTGGGGCGACGGCCCCAGGGCAGCGCGGGAAGCCGGGTCGGCCTCTTTCCGTCCTGCCCGCCGAGACGAGGCCCCACCTGCCATGAAGCAGCTCAGCGGGGTGGTGTCTCTACCGCGGGAGACGGCTTCTCGCCAGACCCCGTCTCGTACGGCTCTGGGTGAGGGGAGGCGGTGCGGGCTCGGCTGGTGCCGGGGGCGGCTGCATTTGACAGCTGAGTGCCGGGGGCAAGCCCCGCCTTGCCTCCCTGCAGCTCAATCAACGCTGCTGGAACTCCGGCATGCCGCGAGCGGGTTGTCCCGTCCTGCTGCAATATAAATCTGTGGTTTCATTTTTCTTCATTTTTTTTCCACACCACACCGACCCTCAGTTCAATCATTTTTACAATAATAGAGGTGCTTTATAGCACCTGTCAGCAGTGCCAATCCAAAGCATTAAAACTAATAATTGTTTTAATTTAACTAGTGGAAGTAGTTTAAAAACAAATGTAAACAAACCTATTGCTCGCTTTTTCCCACTTACTAACATCCTGAAGTACTTTGCTACTGTTGCTGTTCTTAGGCTTTTTTTCTATTTGGACTGAAAATTAAAAAAATAAATACCCACAAAACAAAACAAAACACAACACAAAACAATTCCAATACCATACTGTGGTAGGACTGGAATTAACATCTTGGATTCCTAGGAATTTGTGCTTTTCCATCACCTAACCTCAGTTCCTTCCTTTGCCCCACGTCCCCCAATATCTATCATAAAGCCACAGTAGCCACCAGTACCTCAGCTCTCAGCAGTGCTCCTCCCTTACCTCTGGACTCCCACTAAAGCAGGCAAACAGCTAATCCTAACAAAAGTGTTACATTATTATACAAATCCACAGTGTGTGGCTTACTTTGCCTTTTTTTTTTTTTTTTGTGCCAGAAATGATGTATAATAAAACAGTTAACTTTTAATTCAAACAAGTTTTATTTTGGATGTCAATATTAACATTTTTAGAAAAAAGAATCAAAGTCTGGCCATAAAAACAAAAGCAAAACAAAAAACAACTGTGTATCAGCAAAGTCATGTATTTTTTTTCTTCTTCTTTACTTTCCTCGTAGAAAATAAGGCATGCTTCAGAGCTGATCTTTTATGGAGTCCTATCTTTACTCTCTTTAGACCTTTCTGCCTTTGCTTTTCATCAGCTCTGTAATGCAAAAAACAAACATACAGATTAGATTAAAATGGAGAATGAACTTTTACATTTGCTGCTATTTTAGATAATCTGTCCATGTAAGTATATGAACTTAGAAGTACTGTCACAAAAAGTACAAGGAACATTCCATCTTACAAAGTCATGACATTTAAACTTCTAAAAACTGTCCACTTTACTGCCATTAATTATTTTTCATTTATGTACTTACTTAGCATTTACCTTTAAACAGATTAGAAAATTTAAATAAATGCCACTCATCATGTACATAAACACACACAGCTTTTTGTGCTCAATATGTAATAGAAAGGCTTAGAAGAAGTTTAAAATTATGAAGACTGTTGCAAATAACACAACTAACAAGTGATTTATTTTCTGTCTCTGACAAAGAATGTATTCATAACAAAACACTAAATAATTTTAACAAATAAATGAAGAGACATTTTAATTAGAAAAAGAAACCTAAGCTACCTGCTGCAATAAACTGACAAAAGAAGTAACACATCCTTTACCACATGAATGCAGTATCACACTTACTGGCAAGCTGTTCTGGGGTGGGAGAGACTGGGACAGGTGCTGCGTTTGTGACCTGACCGGCCACAAAGAAAGCAGCCAGCACTGCTCTTCTCACAGCTGTGCTTCTCAAGAGTGCAGCAGTTGCACTTGTTACAGTGAAACCAAGCTGGAAAAAAAAGTGACATAATGTATGAACTTCAAAAAAGTTTAGGATTATCATTCTGAAAATAACGCTTTAAATAGATGTTGTATTACCAAGTGTTTAACTTGGTTATAGGTTCACAGGGATGGACATAGGGCCAGTTTATGGGCCCTCAGCTCATTCCTAACACAGCCAGCTACTTCTTCATTAGACAATGTGGAACTATTTCAGTATAACTGACCTATTATGGCTTTAGAATTCCTAAAGAATTACAAAAGATATAAATTGTGATTTCTGTTTCTGTAACAAAAATGATTGCTCCACCTAGTTAAACACAGTTGTATTTAATAAGTGCACTTTTGTATCAAACACATCCTCTCAATCATTTCAGTAATTGCCTACTTGTTTATGAAATTCCAATTAAAAGATTTACAAAATCAGAGAACACATATGAGAAATGAAAATATTTAAGTTTTCCCATAACAAATAGAAATGGTATTTAACACACCCCAAAGAAAATTTACCACATTTCCACACAGAACAAACAAATCAAAGTTACCCAATAGCAAAGTCGTGTGAAATTGAGATTTTTTCCTTTACTCTTGTCTTCTAAAGGAGTAAACTTTATTTCTTTTATGAAGTATTTTCTCTTCTAGTTTATAATCTCAGTTTATTTGGACAGTATTTAAACAGTAAGTGTAATTCAAAAAAAATTTTCTGTACTTACAGGGTTTTACACATTTTTTGCAAAGATCACAATGTTTCCATCGTCTGCCATCCTACAAAAGATGGACAAGTGCATTGGTTGCTTTTTGTTATAAAATGGTCCCCATTATTTACAGAAACAGGTCCTTTGTAGGAAGAACTGTAACTCAGAAACAACAGTCCTGAGAATCTGACAAGTACAACGAAATGTCTGCACACTGAAATGAGCGAGCTCTACAACTTCCAAAACTTAAGAAATCTGTGTGTTAACAGAGCAGGGATGAATCAGTCAGTCATGGTGTGAGTGACAAGAAGCAAACTTCACCTGTCCTCTTTACAACACAAAGTAATTGGGGAAAAAGAAATTAAATCCCCATTGGGCTAGGAATGGATGTCCTGTAAAGCTATTAACAGTAAGTCTGCCAAACAGAACTGTTTGGGGTTTCCCAAGGAAATCAATATCAGAACAGGTTTTTAGCTGCAGGTATTACAGAAGTTATTATTTGACTACTGCTGAAAACTGTCATCCAGAGAGAAGTCAAAATACTTACTTTTGATGTACAGGAATTGCATCTGTCACAGTGCTGGTTACCAGAGCTAACATACCGCTGACATATGGTACAAAACCTGGCAAATAAATAAATAAATGTCCTGCTCCACTATTTGCTTACAAAACAGCACAAATTAATTCTGTTCAAGATCAACAATAAGGATTTAAAAATCCCTTTGCTAAATTAATGGTTTTGATGCACCCTTTGCACCACTTAGGCGCAAAGCCTCACTATCACTTAGATACAGCACATCCAAATTGTAAAATTCAGATGGATGAATTCAGATTAGCAACACTACCAGCAGTAAATCAAATCAAATCCATTCCTTTGTCCTTGATGTGACTCTTAGTGTTCATTTCATTAACTACTGTCTCAATCAAGTTGGTTATCAGGCATAGATGTCAATCTCTTTTGTAGGTGTACACAGCATTTCCTACAGACAAGCTGAGGAATCTCTTAATTCCACTCCAGAAAATGCAAATATTTTAAGTGCCCAGCTCTCCTACACACTTATAGAGCACATGACCTTAAAATGAGACAAGAGATGTATTTTTGAGCCTGGCATCCAGAAGTTGGCCATGACAACAGTCCTTAGGAGACTTTATGTCCTAATTAAGAACAAAGGTACTCTTCCCATCACTTGATAGTTAAGCCATCTTACCTATAACCCTCTTCTACAGGGAGTACAATCATACTCGGAGTGAGGTTCGTGAAGATACGGACAGGGGACTGTCTACGACCTGTCTTGCCATGTTTATAAAGTGCATGGTTATCATAATCTACCTAGAAAAATAAATCCAGAGAAAACCAGTCTTAAACTGAATGCTAAGCACACACAGAACTACTTATGCATTTATTATCTTCATATGTGCCTTATGGAACTTGCACTTTCCTATACTCTCACCCCAAAATTAGATTACAAATTTTACAGCAAGTATTTAGTCTCATTTTTATATCTCTGAAACCATACTATCAGGCTAGACTCAAGCAACTAAGTTCCTAATACCACAGTATATCTATTTTACTTACCCCTTTTTTGCTCTTTCTCATGGGATGTCCAAGATGACACTGTGGTTGCTCAACAAAAGAGCAACCCATAAAAAAACACCAAAAAACTATTCCCTTTGGTCTGCTTGGCTGCACAGGAGTTGATGTGCATCTGAACCTATCTTAGAATAAGTAAGAACTTGCAAAACCAGTCAGCACAGATTTTTCCAAGCACTGTCTTCAGAGACTTGTCACAAAAGTTGTCATCTCTGAATACCAGCAAGAATGCAGAGTTTTCCATTTTCTTGGCATGAGTTTTCCATTTTCATCCATAAAGTTCCACTTTACAAGACTACCACTCTGACACTGTTTCCCAGAGCATTCTCCTGGAGAAACTGTCTGCTCATGGCTTGGATGGGCATAACCTTCACTGGATGACCAGACCCAAAGAGACGTGGTGAATGGAGTTGAAGCCAGTTGGTGGCTGCTCACTAATGGTGTTCCCCAGTGTTGTGCTGGGGCATGTTCTATTAAGTGTCTTTATCACTGATCTGGATGAAGGGATTGGGGGCACCCTCAGCAAGTTTGCAGACAGCACCAAGTTAGGTGGGTGTGCTAAGAGTAGGGAAGCTCTACAGAGAGATCTCGACGGGCTGGATTGATGGCCCAAGGCCAGTGGGATGAGGTTCAACAAGGCCCAGTGCTGGGTTTTGTAGTTGGGTCACAATAACCCCAGGCAATGTTACAGAACAGAGGCTGGAAAGCTGCCCAGTGGAAAAGGACCTGGGGGTGCTGGTCGACAGCCCCTGAACATGAACCAGCAGTGTACCTAGGGGGCCATGAAGGCCAGTGGCATCCTGGCTTGGACCAGAAACAGTGTGGCCAGCAGGACCAGGGAAGTGATTTGCTCCCCTGTACTCAACACTTTTGAGGCTGACCTCAAATACATGTTCAGGTTTGAGACTCTCCCTAGAAGAAGGACATTGAGGTGCTGAGGCATGTTCAGAGAAGGGCAATGAAGCTGATGAAAGATCTAGAGAACAGGTCTTGTGAGGAGCAGCTGGGTGAACTGGGGTTGTTTAGCCTGGAGAAAAGGAAGCTCAGAGGAGACCTTATAGCTCTCTACAACTACCTGAAAGGAGGTTGTTGCAAGGTAAAAGTCAGTCTGTTCTCCCAAGTAACAAGACATGAGTAAATAGCTTCAAATTGTGGTTTAAGTTGGATGTTAGAAAAACTTTCTTAACTGAAAGGATTGTCAAATCCTGGAACAGGCTGCCCAGGGAAGTGGTGGTCACCATTCCTAGAGGTATTTAAAAGACATGCAGATATGGTGCTTAGGGACGTGGCTTAGTAGTGACCTGGCAGTGCTGGCTGGGTTAACACTTGGACTCAATGATCTTACAGTTTCTTCAAACTAGAATGATTCTACAATTCCAAGACACAAGTATGTTATTTGAAACACCCCCATGTCAAACTTTAAGCAGAATTATTATATGAGAAAATAAAACTTTTAACATCATGAATACCCACAATTCGGTTCTCAAGTCACTTATGGACTCAACTGACAGAATGGACACAATATTGGAGAAGCTTGATGCCAAATTATTTCTTTATCAATGACAACATGTTTTATATGATTCCAAAAAATTGTTGTAATTCTATTCTGATTCCAGTGGTTTTAGAGAAGGAAGACCTTCCCCCCCCCCCCCCCCCCAGGGCTGGGCATTGCCCACCAAGCTACTGACATTTCAATGTCAAGGAAAAATGAAAACATTCCTCACGTTACCTCTCACATCTGCAATATGCATCTGTCCAATTAGCGCAAATTTAGTCACACTGAAAACCTGGCACAAGAAATGAGTTAATGCACAGGTGAACTAAAGATACATAATAAGCTGTAGGATTATAACAAAGTTATCAAAGGTATGACCAGTACAAAGACAGAATCTGGGTTTTCATGATGAGCACCACAGGGTTTGCAGTGCCTCCAATACAGTCAAAAGTAAAGTCCAAGTCAGCAGCCCATCTCCAGGCAATTGTCACCATGATAAAAGCTTTCAGTCACATTCCTGTTCTCAATGCACATTACTGAAATTTAGCAGACTCCCTGGGTTCATACCTGGTAATCCATCATACTGAAGCTTGGGAAAAATTCAAGAATACGAGACTCAAAGAAGTATGGAAATATCCAGAGCATGGGCATCTCTTGGTTGTTGTTACCTAGTAATGAAAAGATTTAGTTGTCCATTAAGAAAAAAAAGGTATGTGAAATATGAAAAAAATTATAATAAATGTTCTCAATACATGAACATAGAATCACAGAATGTTAGGGGTTGGAAGGGACCTAGAAGATCATCTAGTCCAACCCCCCTGCCTGAGCAGGATC
>JAOEGS010004991.1:0-49372 GCA_025447755.1 Corythornis vintsioides | reverse complement strand
GCAGGGGGGTTGGACTAGATGATCTTCTAGGTCCCTTCCAACTCCTAATATCTATGAATCTATGAATCTATGAATCAATTGGTTGTTGTCTCCAGACAGAAGCAATTTGACTATGGTCCTCAGGAGGTCTGTGGTGAAGCAGAGAGCTGAGAATTCCACTCATTCACTCAGGTGCTGCAGTCATCTTACAACTATTGCAAAACTTTCTCAGACTAGTCCTCCTAGTTCCTTAATTGCTGTCATGGCATTTTTATGAACCATGTGGCTTTCGTTGTACAGATTTGCCTAAAATCAAGAACTACTTTAAACTGCAGAGTTAAGAAAGCATTTTATACCTTATTACTGAGCACATTCAAGCATCACCACCATCACTTTAACAAATAATTTCTCTCCTGCTACCTCTTATATGAATAGGACATGATCTCTGATCTCTGCTACCAAACCACAGCATCCTGATTTCTCCATGGAGAAAATAAAATATCTTATTTGAGGGAGCAAGAAAGCAATTCATTTATCCCAGCAGTAATGTTTGGTTTTTTTAAGTATCCCAATTACAGCTGAGTGGTTTTTTTTAATTTGTACGTGTGCAGTGTAGGATTATAATGGCTCCCAGTGGGCTCTCAGGGAGTCTTCTGAGAGACCAATCTTTTTGTATGACCAGAATAGCGAGGAAACTAAAATACAGCTTTATTACAAAAGTTGATTTTGCACATTATAGCTTCCAGAAATGCTACCCACACACTACAGGCAATGATGCAGATTCTTCTGATGATACATCTCATGCCTTTTTGCCCCTGTGCAGAGTGCCCACAACCAAGAAAGATAAAGTGGGACTCCAGCCTGGCTCAGACACTGACAGAGCAGTACCAGAGGATGCACAAACACATTCTTCCCCACGGACATGACCCCAAAGGTTGCAGAGATGCAGGGTAATGCAAAAAAAAAGCTTTAACTGGGCTTCTGGCATGACACCTTCATTATTGCCAGTAACTCAAATCCCTTTTACTCTCATGCCATTCCAAGACTGCCACCTAAGGAGCTTTTTGCTACCTCTGAGCTTCTTACACAGAAATTCAAGTGGACAGGGGTACAGGTGCTCTTGCGATTGTCCAGCTCTGCCACCTCTGCAGAATTCGGGGCTGCCATTTTGAGTGTCCCGGTCAGTCTTATTAAAATAAAGAAGTAAAACAGCCTTACAACTGAACATTGCATTTGAAGTTGGAAGACACATTTGCTCCAGCTACCCGCTTTTTTTTTTATTAACAACAGTTAGTTTTGTTAAGCTGTCACATCACTCCATTTTCTTATCACAAGGAGTTCATACCAGTTACCTTGAAGCAAAAGCCAACAGTGTCCCAGCTGCATTAGGAAGCATGTTGCTGGAATGTCAAGGGAAATGATCCCTTCCCTTTACTCGGCACTGGTGAGGCCATACCTGGAGCATCATGTGCTCTGCTGTGTTCCCCAGGTCAAAAGCAAAATGGACTTACTGGAATAAGTCCAGCACAGGGCCACAAAGATGATCACAGGACTGGAGCATCTCTTGTGTGATGGGAGGCTGAGATAAGTGGGACTGTTCAGCTCAGAGAAGGCTGAATGTGCGTAAATACCTGACAGGATGGAATGAAGAGGGGAGAGACAAACTCCTCTCAGCAGAATCCACTGAGAATTTAAACTCCTGACATTTCAGCTGAACAGAACAGTTATTTACTTTCAGTAAAAAATGACAGTCAAACACTGATTGGCGTGTCCAGAAAAGTTGTGGAGCTTCCACCTGTGGAGATAATAAAAAGCTGACTGGACATGGTCCTGGGCAACCTTGGTCTATTGGACCAGATGATCTTAAGGAATCCCTTCCAACCTAAATGCTTCTGTTTATGATGGATGTTGAATGGATAGGTTATCTTCATGCTTAACAAAAATGAGAGGGCAAGAAACTTGAGTGATGCCTGAATCTAACATACAATGTCATAATGTAACTTAGGTATTTACTCCAAGTTAAATCAGGAAATCCAGATGTGATGCTATCAGACAAGGGGGAAAATGGTCAAAAAAGTTTGTAGCTGTATTTAAACTGTCTGGTGAACAAAGATCTATCAAGCTATGTTATACTGGAGAAACAGATAACAATTTTTATCTTGATCACCAAACTGTGAATTGTCATGAATGACACTGTAAGAATTCCACAAAATTAGTAGATCTCAGTCACTGATAAACCAGAAAAACGGTGTCCTGCATATATATACATGGAAATAACTACTTTACTTTGCACCACCATACGAGCTTTTGTCTTCACTAGCCAATTTTCCCCACCCAAGGCTTCCTCCGGAGTCAGTGACAATAACAGTATTGTGGTTTTATCCAAAGCAGTGTAATTCTATGTGCTAAAGAGGAGAAATTGGTGGTTAGGGGGGTGAACTTTTTTTTTTTTTTTGTCAGAACTGTAGTTTCTGAGCTAATGTGTAACACTTCAAACAAACTCTTCATATGTGTTTCTGCTCCTCCCCTTTCAACTAGTATAGATATTAAACTTTTTTGCCAAATTTTGGTCAAAAGTCACAGGCAGTTCAGCATGAAATAGAATGGCTAGGGGAGCAGCAGCAGTTTGGCGGGGATGCATAGGTATTGTGTAGGTATGTATATAATACCATAATGTATAGGTATGCATTGCTTCTCCAGGACAAGAGTGTGATTTATTTCAGGGTGCCCCACAGTGAGCACTTACTCCCAGCATGTTCCTACCCTGCAGCCTGGACCTGGTCATGGCAGGAGCCCCCTTAGCCTCTCCCTGACTCAGCACTCCAGCCTTGCCACTCACTCTGACAGGGCTGCAGCCTGTCCTTGACCACTGGATCCCTCTGGCAACCCTCTCCTCCGAGACAGAAACTGCCTGCCTCGGGATCCATAATCCCCACAGTGTTAGTACCCTGGGCAAGCATGGCCAGCATGTCGGCTGGGGGGGTGTGATTCTCCCCCTGCTCTGGTGAGACACCCCCTGTAGTCCAGCTCTGAGTACTGAGCACAGGAGAGACGGGGACGGCTCCAGAGGAGGCCACAGCAATCACCAAAGGGCAGGAACCTCTCTGCTGTAAGGCCAGGCTGAAAGAGTTGGCCTGGAGAAGGCTTGGAGGAGACACTGTAGTAGCCTTTTAGTACTTAAACAGGCCTCTAAGTAAGGTGGGGATTGTTTTCTATCAGGCCCTGTTGTGACAGGACAAGGGCTAGCATTTTAAATTAAAAGAAGGAGATTCTAACTAGACATAAGGAAGACTTATTTTACAGTGAGGGTGATGGAACGGGGTTGCAACCTGGAATGAGTTGCCCAGAGCTGTGATAAAGGCCCCATCCCTGGCAACACTGCAGGTCAGGTTGGGCTGAGTTCTGAACAACCCTCTCTACTTGAAGCTGTCCCTGCTCACAGCAGGGGGGTTGGGCAGGATGGCCTTGGAAGCTGCCTTCCAACCCAAACTATTCTCCAGTTCTCTGACGTCCACAACGCCTGTTACACCAGGCCGGGGGCTGCTGGGAGCTGACAGGCCTACACCTCCCGGCGAGCCCGGGCCCGGGGCGGGGCTGTCGCGGGGCGCGCTGGGAGTTGGAGTCGGGCGTTGGCGGTTGCGCAGTGTCCGTTGGGTGCGCGCGGCGGTGTTGGTCTCTCGCAGGCAGCAGGCAGCCATTGCCGCCGCGGCCGGGAACAGCGCTTTCCTCACGGCCTGCAGGACTCAGCGCTCGGCGACGGTGAGTGCCCGCCCCTCCTTGGGTCGCTCGGTGGCGGGAGGGCTGAGTGTTGAGTGTTGAATTGCGAGCGGCGTTTTTGCAGCTGGGCCCTGCTGCGGGGAGAGGATGGGCCCGGCCTTTCTTGTGGCGGCGCTGGGCCGAGAGGAAGGAAGCTGCTCTCGGAGGCCTCGCTGGCGCCGCCGGCTCGGGCGCTCGGGTGGAGGCCGCTGGCCCTCGGGTAATGGAGGCGCGGCGATGGCAGCAGCAGGCCGCGGCTGCAGCAGCGCTTCGTCGTTGCCTCGCGGCCGGGCTGCGAGATAGAAGGCTGATCCTCGCCGTTTTGCGAGGAGGGATAGTTGGGAGCCGGCGGTTTGAAGGTGAGTGTAAAGCTTTTGTCCGCCGACAAGAGCTCGAGGGTCGATCGCCGCTGCGTGGGCCGGCGCCTCGGTGACGGTTAACTCAAGGAGCGGGTCTCGCCTGCGTCGGGGAGGCGGCTAATCTAGCGCAGCCATGTCCCGGCTCGATTTACTGAAAAGGCGAGCGAGCAGATGGGCTTTCGTTTCGAGGCCATTGCTCCTCGCTGCTTTTCCGCCGGTACGTGGTGTCTTGTGAGCCACCAGCGAGCAAGTACGGTTGCATTGTGCTAGGAACGAGGTGTGAAGCTCTGCGACTGGGAGGTGTCGGTATAGATCTTGCATCCATTGTGCTCCCTGATGTTTGAGCGAATAATGAATGCATGGACAGATAGTTTACTCGTCATAGGCTCTATCTGTGACAGTTTCTCAGGCAGTTCCATCCACCCCATGTTTGTTTCCTCTCATTCTTCTCCCCACCTTGTTTTTCCAGAACTAAGAACTAAAAGTATTGAACAGCAGTTATGAAGTCGTTTTAATCTGTCAAATCTGTATTATTCCCATAATGAGTGCTGTTGCCAACGTGCCTGTTCTTCCTGTGTTTTAAGGCACATAGTTATGTAAGTCTGTCCATCTGTGAAAGGCCTGCTATTCCCTTAATACCCGCTGCTGGCCTTGCCAGTGTTTGTGTGGTAAGGGTGCATCAGGGAAACGATCTGTTGACTACTCGGCGAGGGAGGTGCATCAGTTCTCTGAGCTGGGTTTCGTTGTGGGCATAAAATGGCAAGCGTGAGTACAAAGGAGAGGATGGTGACAAAGGGCAGCATAGCCCCTTGTAGGGGAAGCGCAAAACTTTTAACGTGAAAGCGATTAAATAGCGATCACTTCAGGATCACTTCGGATCGTGCTTCCAGGACAGGTTAGGCTGATCTAAATAAGTGCGGTTACACTTTTAACCTTGCCCTATAAGAAGCGCTGTACCCTGTCTTCCGAAATCGTTGCACTGATGATGGGGCAGTGAGCCCGAGTGAAGAAGCTAATCAATAGAAATCTAAGGAAATATAAACCTACACAGAAGGTAAATCGTGTTCATTCAAAAGTGCTGTATCCAAATCGTCCTTTCACAGCCAAGGTGTCTGCTTTACAGACTAGTATTGTAATATAAGATCACATTTTATTTCCATTCCTTAGAGGCTGGATTAGTTGGATTTTGTTTTTTTGGGTGGGTTTTTTTTGTTTGTTTTTTTGTTTTGTTTGTTTGTTTGTTTGTTTGTATGAGAGTAACCTCACTGAACAATCCAAAGATTTTTTCTATTTTTTTTCCAGTTACAAGAACTTAAATTCTAAATCACATAAACTGAAAAACTGACATACACAAGGTAAACAATGAAAATACGAATATTTGAAATAGCCCTTGTTTTTGACATTGTTGAAATCTCATAATAACAAAATTATTTTTTCTTCCTAACTTGATAGACTGTTAATATTTTATGGTTAGTGAAAATCAAAATTTTTATCTTTTATCTTTTAGATGTTAGTATAACTTTTACTGCAGCAATTCTTTCAGGTGAAAGCAAAAATTTGAGAATGTTTTATGTTGTTATTCCAATTATTAGTGTAACAGGTTGGTTTTGTTTGTTTGTCTGTTTTAAACAGCACTTAGCCCAGTAAATTCATTTTAGTCCTTGAAGAGTGGGGTTTTTTTTCAAGCTCTAAGCTCTGTGATACAAAAGCCTTATTAATCTAACAGCAAACAAAGACATTATTTCAGATATGAGAAGTTTATACGGCTTAAGAAGGACAAAACTGGCAGGTCTATGTAGGTCCTGCTAGAAGTCAGTAAGACAGGATTTCTTTACTTCTTTGGCTACACAGAATCACACTTTTAACATACCTACCTACAGGACAATAAAATAAAATCCTATTTAGCCAAGAGTTCTGAGATATGAAAGTGATCTTAAACACCCTATTTTAAGTTTGTTAATCTGATAAACAGTGCTGTTTTCTTTCTTAGTATCAACCTTAAGATGAGCGGCTGCCGTGTCTTTGTTGGACACTTAAGCTCACGTGCTCGGGAACGGGATGTGGAGAAGTTCTTCAAAGGATATGGACGCATACGAGAAATCCATCTAAAAAATGGATTTGGATTTGTGGTAAGCAGTACCTTGGTTTTCATTCTTTTGCTTTCAGGTACCGCCCTTACGAGGCTGATGTCAAAGATGGGAAGATGCTTAAGAGAATAATCGTTTCAGTGGGAAATGAAAAATTTGAATATACATTTCAGGCTGTTTTTCAGATGTTGGGATTACAGGTTTGCCTGGTTTTGGCCAGTTTTGCTCAAAATGTGGGTAATAATCTAGATACATTAAATAAATCATCTGATCATAGTCTTCTGTGGATTTATTTTTTATTCTCTTTTTCTGAAGATATTACATATATTCTGTTAGGGCTTCACAAAACTTGACCTGAATAAAACTTTATACAGAACCACTTCTGTTCCTCTCATTCCTTTTAGTCTGCTTGGTCATATTGCTAAATAATGGCTTGACAGAAAAGTGAAGTAGTTGGCTGAGACAACAGGTGTAATTTAGGTGCTTGCTGTTGGATTTAAGCAGCACAGCTTTTCACTCTTGCAGTGCTGGTCAGGCATATTCACCTTCAATATATGTTCGCAGGTTCTGTGTGTCTGTCAGACTATTAAACTAAATACACAGTTAAATTAATTTTAGTTTCCTACTGCTGCTGTCTAGAGCTCCATGTGTCTGAACTGTTGAACAAATTTGTACAGCTTTACAGATGCCCAAGTTGACTAAAGATCAGCCTGTTTCTTAACTATTATCTCTTGAGAACTGAGAATTAACTGTTCTGCAGCACTCTGTTAGAACTTGAAAGGTTGATGCTGCCCTCACACTCTGGTAGGCTTACACACCAGTCATTCTGCCAAGATCAACCCCTTGGGAGAAGCTATGGGAAAAGAGCAGAAAACTAGCTAGGCTTTGGGTACTTCAGTTTCATACAAGCATTAATTCTTAACTCCTACACATGATGATTCCTGATTGCCCTGCAGTATGAGCTACTTCTTGTTGACTGCTGGTAGGTGAACACCTGTGTCTTACAGTTCAGGGCTAAGTGGCTGATCCACATGTGAGCCTGAGTTTATTCAGTGCGTCCTTTTCCAGTTGCTGCCATTTCTCAATCATCTTTCTCTGAGTGTTCCTCTTCTTGGGCAGGGCTATTGACTCATTCATGAATAACTTCTCTTCAGCTCCTGTGTGTGAGTCAGCCAACAGTTCCTCTCTTCAGTTCCTAGGCAGAAGCATTTTCTTGTCAAAGCTCACTAGTAAGGTTGAATAATTGACCCGTAACTATCTAAATAAAATAAAATTTTAAAAATTCCTTAAATCTAAACAAAATTATACACACACTCCCCTTGGCCTTTACCTGTCATCCTGTTCACCCACATAAGGAAAGCACATAATCTCTGTGTTTTAGGTTTTGGAAGATTGATTGGCTCCCCTTTGAGCTGCCTTTTCTTCAGGCTGAACAAACAGGCCTCTTTCAACCTTTCTTTGTTCTCCAAACTGATCAATTTTGGTGGCCTTCTGCTGGTCCCGCTCCCAATTTTTCAGTTGAGCTGGAAGGACCAAACAGGACGTGACATTGCAGGTGCAGCCTAACAAATACCAAGTAGGGTGGAATAATTGCCTCTCTTGGTCTGTATACTCTTACTGATGCAGCCCAGTACACGTTTGCTTTACTTGCAGCAAGGCTGTGGTGCTGACTCATGCCTAGCTGACTCTCCAAGGATTTCTATGTCCTTTTCAACAGAGCTACATTCTAGCCACTCAGCCCCCAGCCTATTCTGCTTCTTAGGATTATTCTATCCCAATGGCAGAACTTCACATTTATCATTTGATAAAACCTGTGATTCTTGTTGACCTAATCTTTCAGACTATCAAGGTCTCTCTGGGTGGTGGTTTTTCCCTCTGCTTTATCTATTTTGGCTCCCACTGTGGTGTTGGACACAAAACTGATGTGGGTGCACTCAGTCCTGTCATCCAGATAATTTATAAATACATTGAGTACCACTATCCTTTGTGGTACCTTATTGTCATGGCCTGACGGTTCATCTCTGGTTTTGGTTATTTAAAATATGTGTTTATAAAACCTCTTACCAAACCAAGGGATTTTGATTGAACATTGCAGACATTCATTTTGTTGGAAACTAGATGAAATCTCAGGAGTTTTAGGTCTTAACTATCAGTACTCTTAAATGCTGGGCCTAAATGAATTTTCTCAAGATAATCTTTGTATCATCATACAAGGATGTGTGATGTTTCACTTGGTAGTGAAACAGATTTCAGTGCAGAAGGGTAAGATTGCTTAAGTCTATATTGCTTCTGAAAAGCTGTTTACAGTTATGCAAATGTTTTTTTCAACTTGAGAAGCTACTTCTCTGTTGTTCATTAGTCTCAAGCTGCAGTTCCACTTTGTGTTTTTTCTCTGTCTGTACTGTTGATTCAAGCGGTCCTTACCCAGCTGCTTGTCCTCACCTCATTTCTTCCCTTTCCCCCCTTGCCTCACATGGTGTTACTGCAAGAATGAACATACCTGGGAAGCTGATCTAGTTGAAAAATAACACTGCCTTTTTCACCCCACCTCCTGCACAAAGCATACTGTTTTTCATCTGGATAGGTTTCTTGACCTAGTTTGCTGCAGAGCTGTACAAGCAGCTTTGCCAAGAACCAGTGGGCTGGATAGTGGGCAGAGGCTACTCGAGCTGACTCATTGCTGACAGAAGTGAAGCGACAGATTCCATTGCAATAGTGTAGGGAATTGCATGTTCTAGCTGATCTAGACACACAGGTGGCTACTGCCGAAGAGGGGCTAGTGTTTCTTACTCTTCTTACATAGGCACCTTTTTGCCAGACTGGTGACCTGAATTTGCTCAGAAAAAAAATTAGAAGGGCTTTTTTGCTGATTTACTCTTTGTGCCAATTCAGTAAAAATTGAATCAGCTCCAGATCTCTTAAGAGGGTTTTGGGAGTGCACAGCTCTCTTTTGTTTGCAGTTGATAGGCTCTTGCTGTTTTGTAGGGTTGTGTTTTAAATTCTGTGCCTTGAAGTAATTGCCTCACCTCTCTCCCAGAAATTAGATATTTCTGTAGTAAACCAGGTCAATTAATTAACTTATTGTATACAAGTCATGCAGATAGTTACGCTGAAGCAACTGAGGGAGGCCAAAGGAGTTCGTGGAGTAGGGGGAGAAGAATTGGACATGAATGGAAACATCTTAGCTTCTCAGTTTTAGATGTACTAGGAATCCACTTCTTTGTTCAGAGTTCTGGCTGTTACTTGCAGAAGTGTGAAAATTATGAAGAAAACATGTTTTCTAACATTTGAATATACTATGAGGGAAAATAGTTTTATATTCCTATTTTTCTTCTAGGAGTTTGAAGACCACAGGGATGCTGATGATGCCATTTACGAACTAAATGGTAAAGAGTTGTGTGATGAAAGGTAAGCCTCTACCATAATTTCCCTTAAGAGCAGGAGAAATGCTTTGCATCCACATATAGTGCATTAGCTTGTGTTCTGACTCCTGTTTCTTGTAACTCTGTGGTGGGACACAACTGTTCATAACTTTAATAGAGTCATTGGGGTCCTGGCTGCAGTCAAGGGAAAAGGGAAATAAGGAAAAGATTGGGAAAGAGAGTTGGGGACTGGAGAAAGTGTGGTGGTTTGGAGTATGGCTGACTATTCTCCTCTTGCTCTTATTTCTTCTTCAAAGCTAACTCAAGGTATTTTCACTAGAAGTATTAGCAAGCTAAGTGAATTGAACTTTTTTATTTGTTGTTTATCTATCGACTTCAGAAAAAAGTTGATGGTAGCCTCATCATTGGGAGACTTGTGCTTCAGTTTGCAGCAATGTGGACTATAGTCATTGTATGTTACAGTAATACTTATTTTCGGCTGTGGAAGCTGGGTTTAGGTCATTAAGTTGTCATTACTTTTTTTGGTACTCTTCTCCCTCTGTGATTACTCTTGGGCTCTGATGGAGCAAATTTAGTTGTTTCAATTTCAATTACAGACCCTTGACAATTTTCATTGGGTGTTGAATAGAAAGAAGGAGCCACACTTCTTCTCTGTAGTGCCTAGCAATAGGACAAGGAACAGTGGATATAAACTGAAGCATAGAAGGTTCCACATCAACATGAGGAGGAACTTCTTCACTGTGAGGGTGACAGAGCACTGGAACAGACTGCTTAGAGAGGTTATGGAGTCTCCTTCCCTAGAGACTTAAAACCCATCTGCATGTGTTCCTATGTGACATGCCCTGGGTGCTCCTGCTCTGGCAGAGGGTTGGACTCTGATCTCTGGAGGTCCCTTCCTAACACTCTGTGATTTATGACAGACCAAGGGAGATGAAAAAGACAAGAGAATACCACTGTTCTGTCTCTTCAGGAAATGACAGTGACTGTTATAAACCTTAGCTTGTGAGGGCAAGCTGATTCTTGTTTGTGCACATGTGCCTTCAGTTGCAAAAGTTTGTGTTTAATTTTTGTTTGCTTGTCTTGTTTTGTTCCTGTCATAAGGGTTACAATTGAGCACGCTCGAGCCCGAAGAGGAAGAGGCAGATTCCCACAACGGTTCAGTTATTACCAGTCGCAGAGTGGATCTAGGTAGGTGGTCTGGACTATGTTTCCTACTACCACAGTAATTGAAGAGCTGTACTGAAATACTGTTTTCTTCTTGTGATTGGAGTTAGGGATCCAGCTCTGTTTCCTTGTATAACTTCATGAAAGAAGTTTTATTTTCTCCAACCTTGGAGTCCATTACTATTATTTACCCCTTCTGTCTGAGGGGAATGTGAATTTTAAAGCCGTTTAACTGGCTCACAGATGTTCCCAAGCCTATTATGAAATGCTCCCTTCCCATATTGCAGGCACTACATTGATCTTGCTTCCTACTGTTGTATAAATTATGTGAAGGACTAATGCTGCAGTTGGATTGACTGGTTTTGACACTAAATCAGGAAGAATGACAGAGTTCTCTGTTGAGGCATATGTCACTTTAGCTGAGCTTATAGGCTAAGTAGAATTATTGTAGAGCAGTACTTTGAACTGTTTACTGTCTAACCAGGTTTTTGCATTTCCAGTTGTATGGTAATCAAAGTGCTTACTGCAGCACAGCATGCAAAAGGAACCATGTTTGAGAAACAGTGCTAGCGTGTAAGGTACAGCACCTGTGGAAACGTTTACATACCCATTGACTAAGTTTGCTGACGGAGCAGATGCCTTGCTGAAGGAGATCCTCTGACAATGGAATCTGAAAACTAGGATGTAGCTCCTGTCTACAACGCTTGTTAGTCAACTTACACTATTTGTGGAGTTGTTCACTTTCAGTGATTAGAGCCAATGCTGAACCTTGCTCCAACTTGCAATGGAGTTTGTGAAAGTTCTGCAGATTTATGTATGTTCCACCAAACCACGCATTACACCTTTTATATCTACCTGTGTGAAGTAAATGTATGGAGCAGTTTAGTCTATAGAAAGATGTAGGCTGTGGCCTGTGCAGAGTAGAGTTTGGAAGGAAGATGAAGACTTAACTGACATAAACCTCTGCGTTTGCTTCAAAGTCGGAATTGCTGCCAGTTACAAATCAGTGTCTGGATGATCTAATTTGCATATGCAAGTATGCTAATTAGATTATTTTTTCTTTAGTGGCAGTAACCTTGGTGCGGTATAATTGGTCCGAGGTCCAGGCTAAAAGTGGACTTTTAAAGTAGGAAGTGTGATTGAAGGTCGTGGGCATCTGACGTTGTAGTCATGTTCATGACGTCAGACTGCCGGTGCCAGACAGGAAGAGACTGCGGTTTGCAATAATGGAAAAATGAGCCTCAGCCTGCCAGTTTTGAGACTCTGGGACCTCTGTTTAAATACCTGGAAGATCTGGATGTTCTGAAAAAAATTGGGACACTTAGAGGTATGCACTGAAATTAAATTGCCTATGCTTCAGTGTACAAAATCAATACGCACAATTTAGGATTCTGTTTCTTTTGGAGGAGAAGACGAGAATAATTTTCTCTAAGGTCAGTGTTCTTTATTCTCAGATCTTTTTGTAGCAATGCAAAGTAGTGACATTGTTAGAAAACTGCATTACTTATCAAAAGGCTGGCATACCTTTTTCTCAAATCCTTTTGGATTCAGAATGACCAGGATTGGGAACAGAAATGACCTGCAAGGGCAGTATTCTTTGCAGATGTCTTACTCCTCTGTATGAACATTGTCAGGACACGTTTTCATTTTTAAGTGAAAAACACTGGTTTTCATTAAGGAACTGTAAACTGCCACAGTTATTTCAGGGCAACCAGTTACCTAGCTTGCATTTTATTAAAGATTGTTTCTATCCTCAAAAAAAATCTAATATAGGTCATGGTGGCTTTTTTAACTACTAACAAGTGTTTTGGAATTTAGAAGCATGAACTAAGATGCCTTCAAATTGTGTTTTCTATGTTCCTGATGCAAAGCAGAATTTATCCTGCCAACTGAAAAAAAGTAAAATAAAATTGCCTTTTACATGAATATCATCCCAGACCATATCAGTGAGGCAAGCCTGTCAAATACCAAAATGAAACTCATTGTCATTCTACTAGGCACTCATTTCAGTGTATCTAGAAAAAAATGGCAAAAATAAAGTCATTTTGTTATAAAGTTCTTCATCAAAATCCTTTTTAATCCCCTTCTAGCAGCTCTCTTCTTTAGTGGACACTTAAATGTATTCTTGACTAGAGAGAATCAAATCTGCAGACCAGCAACAAGGAAAATATTTAAATCTCTCAGCAAACTGTAGAAAACATCAGATTTCAGAAGTTCTAAGTTTCTTACACTGGAGACTTTGTCATTTTTTATTTTTTGTTTTGTCTCCTCTGACCTGGTGTAGCCGGTATGGACCTCCTGTTCGTACTGAACACAGGATCATAGTTGAAAACCTTTCATCCCGTATCAGCTGGCAGGTGAGTTAACATCTTATATTTTTTTATACCTTACTTTCCTACCTTGTAAGCAGACTGCTCTCAGCCTAATTTCTTAATAAAGCCATCATAAATATTTAATCTGAATTTTTAAAAAAATTTAAAAGCTTCAGTGATTTCTAAAAGTCAGCATTCAAACATATAAGTCCGTTTCACAGCTGTGTCTGTAGTTTAAGAATAAGTTTTTGTTTCTGGAAACTGATTCTTGCTTACTCATGTTTATCAACTGATAAAGCTTGTAAAGATTCTACTAGATTGTTTCTAAATGATTGAAGTGTAACATCCATTCAAACTACACCTGGAAGTACATGCCTTTGTTTTGAATAAAATGTATAGTCTTAATGTTTTGAAAAAATAAAAATAATTTTTGTGACATCGATGCATGCTTGAGAAGTTTGGTAATATGTCGCTAACAAAGGGCATCTTAAGAAATATGCTGTGTGAAATATGCTTACTGTAGGTAATTTTGTTTTTTAAACCCCACATTTTCAGTAATTCTCTTCTGAAACTTTCTTAGTACCTTTCTTAATTTCACTCTTGCTAATGTTTTCCTAATGTTTAGGTGGCTATTAACAGAGTAAGCATTTAATCAGTTCCTTTAGTTGTGTTCTGCATAGTATTACAGTCTATAGAAAGTTCACTTTTTCTTGGTATAGCAACAGATATGCTTTACAAAAGGTGAGTGACTAGTGGAGTTTAGTCTTGTTCATTAACCTTTATATTTTTTGAATAAAGGTCATTTAATTAGCATACCAAAAGATGCAGTAGAACATGTTGAGTGTCAAAAGCCCTGGTCTTGCAGCTAAATCCACATGAGGAGGCTATTTAGCTTGCCTGGAGCTCTGCTGAGGTGTTTCATAAGAGCTTGGGTACAGTCCAGCAGATAAATGGTTGAACTAGGTTTGTTTATCTTCTGCATGACAGGTTCAAAAGGTTTGTAATTGTACAGTTGAGTTAATTATTGAATAGCTGCAAGAAACACCAACCTCTGTGTTGACGTGATGAATGAGTGGACTTCATCTAAGTATCTTCTGGGTATTCTATGGAGTTATGTATATGAAGAGGTTGTTACAAAACGCAGTGTGTGGAAATGATAGTAGGGACCAGAGAAGTAATCTGGAATGGGGTGTTGTGGAGAATAAATCCTATAATGCTGTTTAGTGTTGAATTAATAACTTGGAAAAAATAAAAATCTGTAACTTTCTTTTACTTATGAATATTTATAATGGCTTTATGTGTACTTACCATTTAAGTCTGATGCCCACACAGTTCAGATGGCACACTGATAAATCTTTAGAATTCTAATTAAATGTTTTAATGACTCTCTTAAATATGTTATCGTAAGAAACTTCTTAATACTGGCCTAAACAGAAATCATTTCAAGCTAACATCCATGTGCAAACCTTCCTTAGTTTCGAAGCTATACTACTTTGATACTGACTAGTGTTTTACCTTCTTTTAACTGTGCTGCTTACACAACAGATTAAAATAGTGCATGCATTAACAGTAGTGGCTTTACTCTTCCTTTTTAATCCCTGAGCTTCTAGCAAGCACATTAGTATAGAACCTTGCTTGCAAACTTAGGTTCGTTATTTCACCTTTGCTGCGTGCATTTCCCCATGCTTCAAGGAATTTTATCTCCTCTAAAAGTTAAGTGTCTGGATATTTAAATAAATAAATATTCCAGAAATGAAATTTGTATTCAGTTTCCTGAAATTGTTGACTACATTTCTAATAGATCATCTCATTCTAGTAGTAGAAAAACTGTCAAAATTCTCATTTTAGCAAACATTTCTGCAAGTTCAGAGCTTTCCAGCCGTGTTACTAGTATTTCAGTATCTGTAAAGTTTCAAGTAGTAGGGAAAAGTAGATCTGTATTACATCAAGATGTATATTTTAATGTGCTTTTCCTGTTTTTGGTTGTCCTACACTGTCTTTTCCTTTGATGCTAAGGACAATAGGGTATTTTTCCTGTTCTAGTTCACCAACATTCCCCTAATAATAGCAAATACTTTGAGTTGTTATAACACATGCAAACTTCCTCTCTTTTGAGCAATAATATGGGGATCTGAAGTGTGTTGACTACTGCAAATGATATGTCATGATGATGATCGTTAGGATTCATTATATAGGCTAGCAACTCTCTGGGGACCTCAGTTTTAAAGCCTAAAGGTATTGAATTAGAAAATAATTATGTAGATTAATATTTTTGACATCCTTTGGCTTTCCAGTCCTAGTCTGGTTAAGCAATCAATGACTAGCAGAGTCAAAAATGTCTTCTTTAACTATATTTGGATCAACATGCAGAGATTGAAGTATTACTTTTAATGGTGCTGTATGGCCCATTTTTCATTTGTTATTAAGGTTTTGTTGTGTTAAGCACTTGTGAAACAAGGAAAATATCTACTAGTCTGCGTATGCTAGTTTTTAAAATGAAATCACCATCTTTTAACTAAAATACTTTGTAAAACTAAACCCTTATATTCTGTGGGAAATGTTCTAAAGTTGTTTTCAGCTTTTGTTCTGTAGTCTCTTTCTTTCTTAAGCGTATTTCTAACCGAGTGTGTTTTGAACCTCTTCTAACAACCCTCATTTGGTTAACCTTCCTTTCTCTTGTGTGGAGGAAAAAAAAAGAAACAAAGATTTGGGGGTTTTCTAGTGGCTGAAATTCTAGGGTTTGGCCTGTTTTGAATTTTCCTTTTGGTTCCTATGACACTCCTGTTTTTTGGCGATCTAGATCTTGGTTTGCCTGGGTTTGATCTCGATTGGCTAGCACAGATCATCCTCGGGTTCTTTAGCCACTTCTGGAGACTATGTCCAGTGCTTTCAGGGCCTCTGGTTCCTCCGTGAAGCATATTGCTATGAACCATCACTCTGCCTTTCTCATGTAAGAGAGTTCCTCTTGGCCAGCTAGGTATTGGACAAGCAACTCTTTGCTTAAGGTACCTTCTTATGTCTTCTGCCACTTGTGGCATGTTGCGGTAAGTAGTTTGGGATTGTAAAATACCAGATAAACTGTTTGGTAAACGTACTGATTTATTTTATATAAATTTTTAGCTTTTCAGTGTTGGTTTTTTTTTAATTGTTTGTAGTTTATGCTATTGCTGGGCAAGTAATTTTACAGTGTCTGCGTGTTTATCTTAAGTTAAATATGATGGTGTCTATTGATGGGGCACAGTAGTGTGACAGATACTCAGGTGAAATACAAAAAAAAAATCCCTTTGTAAAATTATTATATAGTAATTCCACCTTTATAATTTTAGTTTTGCTGTGAAGTTGGGGGAGGTGAGCATATAGAATGAATTAATCTACATATATTGCATTGTCATTTAATTGTGATGGTAGTCACGAAGATCTGCATTTACTACTTGCTTTTTATCTGTTGTGATTTCAGCCTATATGTTGGTATTTTAAGCATCGCGTTGTGTTTTTATAACAGCTGTTTTGGGATGCAGGATGATTTTAAAAGCAAATTTTTTTTGCTGTACTTGTAAAAAACAGGATCTTTTCTATATGCAGCTGCTATTACATAGGCTGATTCAGAAAGTGTTTTCTACATTATATGCTTGTTTATATATAAACATTAAGCAGTTGTAGCAGAGGAAGGTTTAGGGGTATATTACTACTAGCTGACTGATCTATGTCCAGTTTTAAGGCTAAAATTTTAACTTTTGCTCCAGGACTTGAAAGATGTCATGAGAAAGGCAGGGGAAGTCACCTATGTGGATGCACACAGAAACAACAGGAATGAAGGGTAAATTCATTTTGTGTCTACATCTGTATAATAACTGAAAATCTAAAAGACAAGGTGATTCTTGTAATGTAATGTGTGTGTGTGTGTGTGTGTGTATAAAAATCTGTGGTGTGGCTTAGATGCTGAAATTAATCTCCAATTAAATGCTGAAATTAATCTCCAATTAAAAAAACAAACAAAAAAATCAACAAAAAAAAAAAAGAAAAGAAAAAAAAGAAAAAACCCACTAAGAATGTCAGTAAGCAGGAGTCATAAAGTGGCATTAGACTTAGTATCTACTCTCTAACATGAAAACAATGTGTCAAAGCAGAAAGGGAAGGGAGAATACCTTTCAACAGTTGAGTTCTGCTGTCTCTAACTTAGAGTTATTTATGTATAATCATTTATGATCTGACTGCTGAGGCTAAAATACCTCTGTGGCTGCTTTGCACTGGTTCAACAAGTCGAAGTCACGGGAAATGAACACAACCAATCTCCAGAAGGAACACCGAGCTGCTTGACATTCATTCTTAATTCTGCAGACTCCAGACATCCTGCCATGTTAAAGCTGAGGAAAGTACTTGTAAAGTGTCTGTGCTGCCAAAAAATTGCTCTGGGGTCACTGCAAACAAACACAACTTCTCCACATATTTTTAGGGGAGAAGAAATTCAAAAACAGAAGAGGGTATTTTTTCTAGTCACTGTTAAAGTCTGAAAAGGGCAGGGAAGTCTGCAAGTTTTAATTTCTTGGACAGCTTGAGAATGCAGTTTAGTGGAGGACTGAAAGATACTTTCTCAGAAGGTACAGATTTGTGTAGCTTCCTGAATTTTCTCCATCTCATTGCATGAGAGTTCTGGTAATGTTTAAGATGTGAAAGATCGGCATGACTAGGACTGTTAGTGTCATCTTTTCCTCTTAACCCAAGTTAAAAATTAGCTTTTAGAAGATAAAACATCAAGCTGTGAATCAACACATTAAAAAAGGCCCAAACTTGTTCTCTTTGGTTTTTCAATGATCTCAAACTTTTTCTTCTTTATTTTTTTTCCTAATGGTATACAGTGTTGTGGAATTTGCATCTTATAGCGATATGAAGAGTGCACTTGAAAAATTGGATGGCACTGAGCTGAATGGGCGCCGAATTAAGCTGACTGAAGATCACAGAAGGCATAGGTATGTCACCTGACCTGATAAAATTCTGCTGAGGGCATGAATTTTGGGTAGTACTGATGCCAAAGTTTTATTCTCTAATTCTTTGGCCTCAAGCTAAGAGGCACAGAACCAGTTTCTAGCAGTGTAAACAGGTTTAGATAAGAGCTAACTTGCTGAAAACAGGGTAAATAGAACACTTTTGAATGAGAGTGAGATCTTTTTTTAAGGTAAAACTTGATTCTTAAATAACAGTACTTCTAAAGTCACCTGTAAAATTTGATATTAAAAGCATTTTAATTTAATGAAAGCTGTTTCACAGTCCTGTGAAATATCTCTCAAATAGTTGTGAAAGCAAATTTTTCATGAGTATGAAAGAAAACCAATTAGCTTGCTAGTATTATTCCCAAAGCAGTTCTGCCATTTAGTCATTAAAAAGCCATGTTACCTGCAACTCTCTCATTCTGTCTCTTAAAAATAAATCCATTTCTTGTAATGAAAAAAAGGACGCATACCTGGAGAAGTTGTTAAACTCTCAGCTCTTAAAGTGTGCTGGTTTCATGCCTTTAGAGGCTTTTAACATCTTGAAAGAAACCTTAACTAATTTACATTAGTGTTTCCAAAGAGAGTAAATATGATAAGTATGAATTTTAATTTCTGTCCTTTCTTGATAAGTGGCTAAAAATGTGTTGGTCTCCTCCCGATGAGGACAAGAGGAAGGCATCTTTTATTAGGTAGTTTCTGTTTTTCCAAGCTAGCAGAGAATGTCATGGCTGGCAGGCCCTCCCAGCCTTGGCCTAGGAAGATACTGTTGTGATGGCTCATAACAGCAGTGTAGCAGCACTGAGATAACTGCTGGGCATAGCACATTCCGATGTTCAGGTGGATGTGCTGTGCATACAAAGTAGTTGAGAATTTAAATTCTTTTTAATTCAGTAGGAGGTGAGACTATGGCTTTTAATTGTGTTTCTCTAGAAGCAGATCTCGATCCAGGAGTTACTCAAGATCTCGCAGCAGGTCCAGGTCAACAGGATCTTCCAGGTCGGACAGCCGGTCCAGGTCCAGGTCAAGATCAAGGTCCAGGTCCAGGTCCCGATCTCGCTCCCGCTCCCGATCTCGCTCCCGGTCTCGTTCTCGCAGTCGTACACCTAAAAAGAGTTACTCCCAGAAGAGCCACCGCTCCAGCTTGCTAGCTTCCTCCCCATCTCCCTCCTCTTCTAAAAGAAAATCTCGTTCTAGGTCGAGCTCTGCTCACAGCCGCAGTTAACCACCTCTTGGAGATGCATTGATGCTTTTAATTTGATTCAAGTTTCCTGAAGACTTGAGACAAATTATACATGAGAGCTGGGAGGGGAAGAGTTAACATGATGAAAGGGTAACCTCCTCTTACATTGCCAAAGTGCCTGTCATCAAATAGGCCATCTCTGTGGGGAGGGGCTGTCAGCTTTCTCCTTTCAGTGAAGTCTGGAGTGGGAAGTCTTTTTTAATTTTTTTTTCCCTGCTATTAGTAAACATTTCTATCATAGATATATTATGTACACATAATGCTGAGGTAATGGGATGAGACAATGCGCTGCTTTCTCCCTCTCTTGCCCCCCCCACCCTTTCCCCTCCACCTCCAAGGCCTTTGACTTCCAAAATACTCTGTACAATAGCTTTTGCCCTTGATATTAAGTCCGAGAACAGGAAGTTTAGATTTTATTCCTTTAAGGTTCTGTGGCTACTTTTCTGTGTGAGAATGAATGGACCAGCTGAATTTAGAGTTCATGTTTCCCCCTCCTCCTCCCACCCCTTAGCTTTGCTTAACAGCCTTTTTAAGTTCCAGCTTTAAATGACCTTGATGATATGCTTAATTTGCAACAGACTTTCAGGAATACACATTGGTTAAGTGAATATTGGTCATTTGGATAGTGAATCAATACACTGTTAAGCAGTAGTGAAAGCTGGAATTTCCTGTTAAAATGAGATATATCATCCAGGTGTCAAGATTATTGGGAATCCATTATAATAATTTTCCAGTAATTCACTAGTTTGTGGTATTGTATGTAGAGGCCTTATTTGACAGGTGACTCCTTAAAACTGCACAGAAATGTCAATATATGCATGTCCATGTTTTTGATGTTTATAAAAGTGACATAGCTTTCATACCCACAAGTATGATACTGAATAATGTGTGTATGACAAGTAATAGTCTTGATGGAAAGGAAGGTTATTTTAGTAATGACAGCAGAAAAAAAAAAAATCCCAGGAAAAGTGTAGTATGTCGTGATGGAAAAAGTTAATGCTATTAATGTGTAAAGAGAGTAATTTCTTTTAAATCTCCTGAATGAACAGTTAAAACGTTTTGATTACTAGAAATTTCCACTGCAAATATTGTTTGTTCTTATAATTTGGTATGAGATTAATTTTTTTTTTTAAACTTCTATATCATTAAAGAAGGGAAACATTTTTGGAAAAATATGTAAATTAATCCCAAAGTCTTACGTGTGTTTAAATGTATCATTCCTAATAAAATAAAACCTTTTTCTGGCTTACTTTGCAGTTCTGTTTAATAATGTTAGTGTTGCTGTTCTTCACTTTGTACAGTTTTGCAAACATGATCACAAGGAAATTTATCTAGAAAGGTGTACACAGTTGCTGACTAACAGGAGGACAGAGTAGGATTATACTGCCCTGGCCATTGCTGCCTGTTTGAAGGATGGCACATCCTTCTACATACAGCCCTTGCAAACAGCTTGGTGTCATAATTTTTGGTCTGCCAGTTCAACAGAAGAATCGGCAACCAAATGGCCATAGGTTGGAATCTTTAAATATAGAGATAAAGTAGATGTTATTAATTCAATTAATTATTGATTCTTTTGCACAACATCATTTCTCTTCTATAATTTTGTGTTGATTCAGGCAGCATTAAGATGAATACAGACCAATAAACCAGCCTCTCCTGCCTTGCAGACACCTTCAGGTTTATAATTGTTGCTGTGATCGCACCCATAAACATATACAGCTTATTTCTGAACCAAAAACCTGGTCTACCCATAGATTTGTGTTGCTATTAATACTAGTTAGAAGTAATCATTTTTTATTTTCAATTGTATGATTAAGCTGATAGTGGTTTAGTGTAGAAGCACTTAGGACAATATTTCTTTTCTGTGCTAGCATAGTAGCACTTTAAAAGTCTTTGTCAGCACATCTGCATCCAAGTTAATTATAGTGCTAGTTTCTATATGTAGCAACAGGTAAAGGACTGCAGATTGCAGGGTGGTGGTACCAACCAGTGCAATGTGGCATGACGGAAATAGACGTCTCACTGATTTTTTTCATGTGTTTTTCAAGGTGGCAAGCAATGGCTCTTTGTTTCCCTAAGGATATACAGAGGTGTTTAGGTGAGGAAAAGGTGAGCTTTTGAAATACTAAGACTATAAAAAGTGATCTTTCTCTGGGGAAAGATCTGTTTATAGGAAGTGTGAGCTTGTCAGCTTTCTTAGTATTTATTTGAAGGGTAAGGATAGGAATCTTCAGCAGCTAAAAGCCATTTAAGATTCTTAGAGGTTGAGACCCTGGTTACTCAGCTGTCAGCTGTTTCTTTTGGTATATTAATTTCAGAGTAATAAGGGATTTTGAAGCTCAAGTTTTTATTTATTGTACATATAATGTTTTTCCATGACTTTTTCGATGTAATTAAAAAAAAAAAACCCCACAAGAATCTTAAGCTCTTAAAATGTATGGGGTGGGGAGGAAGATGGGGCAACCAACAGTGGTATGATTTCCTCCCTCCCTTTCCTGTTGCATCACCACACTTTTTCTTAAAAATGACTTTTGTTAAAGAGGGAAGAAGAGGTGCCTGGGGTAGATAAAGCTGCGAAGAAAAGGACAAGAGGGAATTTGAGCTTTCACAGGTGGCAGTTTCAGTGTCTTAAGAGTGGTACAGATAAACCACAGAAGGGAATGCAACCTATGTACTCATTACAATGGCTCAAATTTAGATGTTTCCTCCAGCATGTGATAAACAAATTGGGGAATGTGTGTGTTTTTGAAAAATATTTGGTGTTCTGCTGAAAAGCAACATGTCTAAAGAAAACTAGATGTAACTGTGTTCTGTGAGAAGATAACATCTACCAGTCAGGCAGGCAATAGGATTAGTAAAACAGACTAACTTGGTAGACTCTATGGAGCACTCTATAGTCTGAAACTTAGCTGAACTATTACTGTATTTCAGAAACCAGATTATTTTCTATGAGAGGCGTGGGGATGTAAACTCTGCTTTAAAATAACCGTTAAGTAGACTTCTTTAATGTATTAAGTCATATTTTGCAGGCTGCAAGTTCCAACATCTGACACTTTCCATGAGAAAACGTACTCATCCCTTCCAACTGGCAGAAAGCCTCTGCTTCTAGCCCTGCAAAACTTAAAGGAGTAAAGCTAAAGTCATGATGCATCTAGAAGTAAATCTGTCATTACTCCTCTTATTTTTCCTAACCTGATCATTGAAGAGTAGTTTGTACAAAATTCTCCGTAGCAAATGGAGGTGACATAAGACAATGTAAACGTTAAACACAAGTTCCACGTGTATCCACATCACAAAAAGTGGGTGCTTTGGGTCTCCTGTAGTGCTGCTTTTTCCAGTTTGTTCTGGGAAGGATGAAGTGGAATGAGGACCTGGGGCGTAACTCCCCGGTGACCCTTCCGTTTGCCTCCCTCACAAACAAATCCTACTTTTCCTAACTTTCTCCTTCCACTCTGCTCTCCAAGCAGTAAGTCTCCAAACATAACACCCCTCTCCCCCAGCCCAGGATTTCTTGCGGTTCTTTTGTCACAGGACGATTTCCTGCTGGGGGAGGAAAGCCTCACGAGGTCTAAGCCCCGCTCGGACTTGTGCCATCTAGTGGCTGCACTCGCTGTCACGGCTTCTGGAGACACCGAATGGGCTCAGGAGGGGTTGGTTCCGCGCAGGGTAGCAGAAGTTTATCCTTTAAAACAGGTGAAGTAGCGGCGTGCTTCCGAATAGAAGGAAATGCCCCAGGACCTGTACCCTCAGTGCTCTGCCGCTGTTCTAGGAGAAGGTGAAGGACGACGAGGTGGGAAATTCTCTGCTCTGACTGCTGCTCCTGCTGCCCCTGATCCCGGAGCTGAGCGCCATGCAGTTCCTTAGCGGCTTCATTTTTCTTACAAGGGTTTTGGAAGCGTGTAATTTCCAACCTGTTTCCTCCGTTCTTAAGTCATTGTTTGCTGGAGACTAAATGCTCTCTGTGTACAGTACCTGAGGGCATGTTTCCCACTTTACCAGCCCTGCAATCAGTTACCCCTCCACCCCCCCTCCCTCTCTCTGCAAACCTGCAGGAGAGTCGTTAGCCTTTCACCCTGAGGGTGATTTGCTAGGACAATAAAGCTGATTAGCTAACAGTGATGCCTGGCAGAGGGCTATAGCTGGGGGATCAGCACAAGCAGAGGGCTCTACACGTCAGCTTAAAGGAGGGGATACAGCAGAAACACTGGCTCCGCATAAGGGAGCCATTCAGGCCTTGGATAGTCAGCACCAAGAGGAAAGTGCAGGGGTTAATAGGCTGGGGAAGGACAAATTCTATGCTGTAGTGAAATACTAGCTAATGGCCCTCTGTGTCTGGGTACTCTCAAGATGCTCAAAGGACAATCACTATTGATTTGCTGGGCCTCAGACCTTGAGGGAGAGAAGAGTGTGTGGTAAAACCTGCTCTTCAAGATAAACGAAGGGCTTAAAATACAAGGTGGAGTTCAGTTCAGACCAAGAATTGCGATGTACCCGTGTATGTAGTTGCGCTACACCACTGGAAACCATCAGGTTCATCAGGATCCTATACACACGCTGGATTTGTTTTACCCAACAGCCAGCTCTCAGCATTCCAAGTCAGCTGAGTCTCATTGCCTACCAGAGGCTCACAGAGATTACTTCGTGGTTCAGAGAGATAAGGTGCAGCAGGACTCTCTGAAAGGAAGTTGGTTATACCCATTGATATAACTGAAGTTATTACGATCTTAAAATGATCCCACTGTAAGGCCTTAAAAGCACAGGTACCCCAAACTGTTATTAAAATCTGGGCCACGTTTTAGTTAAGGGGTAGAGCAGCAGTGGTGCAGCATAGGCTGGCATGGCAATGACAGGAGAGGTAAGAAAAAGATATACAGGCAAAGAGAGAAAACTGGCTTAAATCTTTGTATTTCAGGTCTGCAACTGAAAGAATTATTCCTCAGACTTGATGAATGGGACAGTAGATCTAGGCCCCACTTGACACTGTGACTTCTGGTTGTAATCTTCCTAAGTGCCTCAGGATATCAGGAGTCCAGGCCAGCAGCATTCTAGCTACCAGTCAGTGCTCCCCAGAGCAGACTGTGCCTGCCTGGGCCATGGGCAATCTGTCCTTCTGCTGGCACTGACCACTAAGAGAATCAATGTCTGGTCCCTCTAGACAGCCTAGCCTTTCTGCGCCTTTGGACAAAAAATGTAATTCACCAAAGCTGGAGTTAAACATAACATCTAGTGCTTCAAGCCAGGAGTAGTGTTTTTGACTGCATTTGGCTTTGCTCCTTCTACATCTTTTTCCCAGTAAAGCTTCAGATCACACTGGCTGTTTAACAAAAGGTATGCACAAGCATCTCCAGTTTCTTACATGGTCATTGTCGTGTTCTCTGCATCACTGCCCATTCCTGTGAATGCCTAACTGAAAAGTGATGTGCTCAAAAAAAAAGTTTTCTTATCTAATTTTTTTTTCTTTGAATTGTCAGAGCCAGTTTCTACTACTGTGAAAGAGGCACAGTTGATCATGTAGACTAGACTTCCATGTTTGCCAAAACGTTTGCTGCAACCTGCCCCCCATATGTTTCAATTTGCTTTACCTTCTCCCAATTCTGGCACTAGAATGGTATAAATCCTCATCTGCTCATGGTATGTACTCTCCTGAACTTTTTTCAGTCCAGCACCTCGTATCTCTTATCCTTGAACACCAAATGATCACACTATGCTGTATTTCCCACCAAGAATGGATGATACTCACTACACAACTTTTGAGATACCAAATCTCTCAGTGAACACCTTATAAACTAGGAGTGTATTTACTTAGCCAAAATCTCCCAGACCTGCACTGTGCTCTTTCCTCCCCTCCATTTGTCTGTGCTCCCTGAAAAACAGCAATAGCTGTATGTGGGGCAAAAAAAGCATGGTGAGATTAGTTTGTGGTTTGTGCTTCTGCTCCCGGTGAAGTTGTGGTGTTACATTGCAGCCAGTGATGTCTTGGATTTGGATCTGAAACTGCCCCACACACTGCTTCATCATGACAGTGCAGTTTATGTAACAGCGGGGTTTGACCAGTACATGAATGAGCAATATGATCTCGGGGCACATTTTATCCAGCTGCAACGCAGCTCCAGGGGGAAGTGTTAGCACACCTTATTATCAGACAGATCATGAGAAACAAACAAGGCCCTGGACAGTCGGCAGCATAGCAGCAGGCAACGCTTTCAGAGAGCATTCAGCTCTCCAAGGGCTCTTGCCAAGGGCCGGTGCACCCTGAAGGTCCCACCTTAGCTCCCACCGATGAGTCCGCTGGCAGTAGGCAGGCAAAGGCCGCGGTCCCCTCTCCTGCAGGACTGTGCTTGAGCAGTGGAACTGTGTGCCCAGAGCAGCCCTTTCACTAACGCCATTTGGAGCACAGCAGTCCCTTTCCTGATGGAGCCTTGGCTAGGACCCCACCAGATGGTGCTGTAGCACCGCCTCAAGGACGTACCCTTTCCAGAAGATACAAAATCAATTTAAAAATAGCCCTGGCGACCCAAACCATTGCCTTTGTGGAAAAAAAAAAACAAACCAAAAAAAAAAAACACGCACTCACACAAACATAACACCAGCCCTGACTAAAGCGCTGGAAACTGTCTTCCTCCTCCCCTGTGGTTTCCAGCAAGCTCACCTGCCAGGAGAACGGAAGAAGGAAGTGGGGGCAGGGGCTTCAAAAGTCAACTGAGGAGCTGAGATATTCTGTATTCCATCCCTCTGGCTCCCTGGCACCCCTCAAGCCCTTGGAAGTCCCTCTGTCATGAAGGCCAGAGTGAGGACTGACCTGAAGGGCTGCAGACCTGTTTCTCCAGTCCAGCTGCACCCTTGGGGTAGGCTCCATAGATCCCCACATCTTCTGAAGGTCATAGAGGCACGGTTTCACCAAGGGCCCAAGTTGTCCATCTTCGTGACCTCTGGCAGGGCAAGGGAGGTAGATGGGGAGACTGAATTAAGGTCCAGATACTAAATTGCAACGGTAAAAACCACAAACCAACCACCACAGCTAGTCTTGAGAGGAGAGTGGTTAGCGAGGCTTTAGAAGTAATGAGAGCTTACAAATGCATCTCTTCTGCACTAGACTGAGAAATTTAAAACTGTCTCTTAGGAACCAGCCACCCCCACCCCCAGCATCCTCCTCCACACACACCTGTACCCACAGCAGCTGCCTAGAAGTAGGGCTGCACCCTTCTGCCATGGTCATGTTTCTAGCCAGCATTAGGTATACATTGAATACTGCCACTCCTCCAAGGGAATCTGGTGACAAAGAGGCTTCAGGAAATAGATTTTGGCTTGGTCTGGAGAAAATTTATTGCTGTCTGTGTGTGACTTCTGAGTGGAATACTCTTCTGCTATTCTTTACCACCCAGTGCCCTGAAGCAGCCCTCTCCTAGCAGGTCTGTTAATTCCTGGAGGCTATCCCGCAGCATGTCTGGGAGGCTCTTTGCCCTGGTATGCCTTTCCCTGGTCCACTCCAGAGTCCTCTGGCCCTCACCAATCCAAGGTAGCCTCTCCACATTCCAGTCCTCTGTCAATGCCAGGGCTCCATAGAGGCTACACCAAGACACATCTCCCTCCCCCAGTGAAGGGGCCCAATTCTTCCTCATCATCAGTCCTTTCACAGCAAGGGGACTCAGCAGGCTTTCTTAATTTCTTTACTGGGAGCAGAATTAGGGTCTGTGTTACGTGTTTCTCTTTCAAGACCAGATCCCTCTGCTTGAGAGCCTGAGGCCATAACAACCATACTCCAAACTCCTGGAGGACTGGGTCAGCTCCCAAAATGCCTTGACCCCTGCTCCTGCCAAGTGGCAAGAAGGCAGAAAGTTGCTTAATTGTTTTGTCATCCAGAGAAAGTGTCAAAACCCTGTTCTTGGATTTCCCTGGTCCTATTTGTCATTACCAGGAGTCAAGCACATGCTGCCATGTCCTTCCTGGTACCTGCTAGTCTGAAAAACAGGGAGGACAGAAAAGCTAAGGATATCATAATCAGCCCAACTTCCCATGGGCATTACTTTCCCAGGATTTGGAAAACCTTTGTCAAACTGCACAGGTAATTTTCAACAAGTCTCCATCTCGTCTGGGTTAACAGACCTAGTTGCTTTCTCCTCAGCTTAACAGCAGTGGCCATCCACTCTGAGCTCTGCTCTCACAAACAGTCCTGGCTGAACTGAGAATGCTCTTGCTCTTCCTACAGTACATTGCTAATGCACCCATCTTCCATGTGCCACCATCCAACGTCCACACAACACTGTTGGCCTGCTAACAGCCATCTCCCTGCCTCCAGGGGCAAAGGCAGCTGAGCCTCAGAGCACGCAGAATATTTCCCCTTCTCATTCCCTTCTTTACATCCTGGTTTCACATTTTCCTTTTTACTCCAAGGAGCAGGTTCAGGTTGTTTTCAGCTCTTAGTTTGCCAGCAACAAGCACCAAAACTGAAAGGCAGTTATCGGGAATGTTATCCCATGGTATTCAAATAAACACTTTTCATCATTTCATTTACTGAGAAAACACTCTGTTGTGGAAAGCTTTTCTAGTCTTGAGTATCTCTGGAACTTTTGGTGTCTTCTTAGCATGAGATGTCACTGGGGGCTTGCCCCACTTCTCATTTGCAACTGAAGTACACGTAAGGAGGGCAGGGGAAGTGGCCCTTACACCAGGGTGGGAGGGAGCTGCCTGCACTTCAAAGCTCCTGAAGCTGTCAACAGGCAGGAAGGGCTGCTCTGTGACGTGGGCAAGCTCGTGACCAGGAAACAGTGAGGCTGATGGGATGTGAAAGCTGCGAGTGTGTCAAAGACAGGACGGAAGTGTTGTAGGGGGCAGCCCTATTTTTAGCCACCTCTTGCAGAACTTTGCTAGCACTTGCTGGAGTCAACGGCCACTTCCCCTTTCCTTGATGTGAGCAGCTCTGACTAGCTGCAGATCACTTTGTGTTTAGCCACTCACACGATATTGACTGAAACGTCCCTCCAGGCCCTTGGACTCAAAAACACCTGTGGTCAGAGAGTCCTAGGTAAGGAGAACAGAAAGCATCTGACACTTCCCTGTCTCCATTTGAGGGCTGTGAGAGGTAGAAACTGAAGCTGAGGCTGCAGACTGTGACTCTTAGTCACATCAGCAGGGGATTTTGCAATGCGACGGGTGCAAAGCACAGAGGGCAGGCAGTGTGCAAGCCAAACAGAAGTGCTTTGGAAGGACATTTGACTGGGGTTCTCCAGCTGCTAGACCAGAGTGTCACCATGCAACCATCACTTTCCTGCTCCACTTCAACCTGCTCAAGGTGTGTGGGAGGTGGAAGGGCTTACACATCTCAGATTAGCATCAGGCATTGTGAAGAGCAATAGGCTGCCATGAGTGTCCTCCTCCTGAGTGTCCTCCACCTGGTTCTTTTTAGCATTTGAAAGTATGAAATGACTCCTGCACCTGCTGTAGGGACATGGATGGGGAAAGGTAATTCCTACACCAGACTAGAAAGAAGATCATTCAGCAAGGCAGAGGAGTAGCCATGAGGAAGGAGTATGAGCTGAGATGTGCCTTTTCTGTATGGGCTGCAAACACCAAGGCAAGTTCCAGACTGGTTCCAGTTGCTGGGAGTTGGATCGCTTTGACTTGCAGTATTCAATTCAGGGACATATTGGGAACGACAGTGTCCAGGCCTAGGCAGAAAGAGCTTGCTGCTGATCTCACCAGACCTGGTGCCCCAACTTGTTGTCAGAGAGGAATGAGATCGCTGTTGAGAGAAAAGAACATCCAGAGCAAAAATAGATGCAGTTCTGGGACATTTCCAGAGCAAACTGGTCTCAAGACTGGCAGTAGTGAAGAGTATCAATGAGATGACCAGATGAAAATCACAGTCACTCTGTGGCTATAGAGTATGATGTGATTAAGGCGGCCACAGAAAGCCCTGTTCCATACTCCAGTCTCTCTGCTATAGTGCTTTCAAAACCACACATTTAATGCCACTCCCATAAGCTCAGAGCTTCCCAGAGCCACTGATATCTCTCAGCAAGGCTCTGCTTTATACCTCATGTTTCATACTGTCCATCCCTATGGCAGATGCATTCATTATCTATACAGCCCATTCTTAAGCTGGATTGATTAAGGCAGGATATGCAATTCTTAAATGAGAGATGTGGACAGAAAAGTGCTTCGTACTACAGCAATTTTCTTTAGAAATGAGAGACCCTTTATAAGGAGGTAGAGAGAGGCGTGGCCAATATCATTGCTGTCCAAGGGAATGTGCTGGAAAGTTCCTTTGGTCTCTACCTCTAGGTGGCAGCCCTATTGCTCACACCAAAATGCTGAAAACACCTTCAGGTTCAAAAATGAGGCAAGAACATAGGCCTCACTCTTAAGTAGTCCAAACCAAAAACTACAGACTTGAAAACAAACTGGATTTGGTTTTTTCTCTCTTTTTGTTCAAAATGAGGACTATGGACTTGCTCCCTGACCCGCCCCGCAGGCTCCGCAATTGCCTGCAAAGGACCACAAATTGTCTGAAAATTGACACTGACATTTCTGAAGTTGCATGGAAATCAAAGCAGAGATGCAGTAGGTCCTTCAAGCATCTCTCTTGCACACATCTGGTGTGTGCTTTGCCTGACATGCCAACAGCTCTTCTGGGTTGAGAGCCAGAGAGCCTCTGAGGAGTCCCTTGGTGCTCAGGAAGGGCCAAACTCTTTGCTGCTGTACTTGACCTTTAGGAATACAGGGCTGTGAACAGAACATAAACTCCACTTCGCCAAAGCTATTTGTATGGTAAATTGGTTTATGGTTTCAATTTAAAAAAAAATGCAGCCAGGCATTTAATGGCTCCTATCCACAGCCACTCTGTGTGATTCACTCTCGCTTCAAGGTTTGAATGCTTCTTTTCTTTTGTAAACATGGGGACACAAAGGGAGAGGTAATGTCCCTAATGTTGATAGATCTATCTTCATGCTTTCTCTATTTTAAATTAGATAAACCAGCCTTTTGAGGGAAAAGTAATAAATATTTCCTTGTCTGAAAATGCTGGCAGTGGGAATCATGGAAATCTATCACATCTGTTATCAGAAAGTGTTAATAGATTATCTTTCTAATTGACTTAAATGTTACTTAGTTGACCCCATCTCTATATTTCCTGAGAACTTACTACTTCTTCCATACTCCAAACACCCCGAGAGCCAAGTGCCATGGTCTAAAAGGAGACTGAGGCTGTCAACCAGACTTAAAAAATGTTTGTTTTGATACACAGAGTCAGGAACTGGGGTTTACATGACCAACCTGCATTGAAATGAAAAGGCAGCAGGAGCCTTTTGAAATTGCCCTTTTGAAATCCAATTAGGCACTCTATTGGCATCCTCAGTACCTTGATACCTCAAATGCTCCTTCCCAGATGACTTTTGGGAAGCATGTGTCACAACCCTGCATGAACAAAGTCCACAAATAAGGCAGATGGCATCACAGGGTACAGAAGTGTGACATTTTTTATTGATAGTTTAGGGACATAATAAAACAGGAATAATATATTCTAAGTGTGTAGTCATGTTGTACAAGTGATAAGCCTTGAAGTGGAGCAGGGCCAAGTTGGTTGTTCTCCTCAGCCAGCAAAGCTGGAGGCTCAGAAATATAATTCTCACATTATGGGCAGCTATCAGATCACAGTCTTGTCAGAGGTGGGATGTACTCTTCTCAGTGCCAGGAAGGAGCAGAAAGGAGAATAAATATATAAGAGAAAGGGGAGACAACTTCTAAAATAATTTTGTTTGGTTTGTTGTTTTTCTTCTTTTCTGCTTTAATAAAGCAGAAAAATAAAAAAATTGTGGTCTGATCTGGCTCCTACTAATGCTCATGGAACTCCCTTTAGTGAATACTAGTCCAGGTCCAAAAAAAAAGCTGGTTATTATTCCCCTAATTTCTATTTATCCATAACTGTATCCTTCTGCATACAATCTTGTTAGATCTTGCCAGTAGATTCAATGTGAACCTCAGCAGCAGCAGACCTAAATAAGATGCTGGGATCACATGCCTTTTAAATCTGAGCCAGTCTTCCCAGAACTGTGGCGGTAGAAGAGGATGCATTGACTACACAACAGGTACAGGTAGCCTTGACCAGAGAATCTCAGTAAGATCTCCCATTATAAGACCCAACTGAGAAGTGACTTCTCTTTGTCTTGGACTGCTCTAAGATCTGGGTGATTTTAGCACAACAAAACCAGAATAGCTCAATAAAATTGTTTCTGTGTGAATGGCTCAATAAAAATATCTGCTTAGTTGTGGTAAAAAATGCAAATTAAAACTAATTTGGGATAGTCAGATAATGGACCAGAAAATGGCTTTGTGTTGCCAGGACCAGAACAGAGCCAGGCACCTGGAAGCAATGTCTCCCCCAGCCTAGGAGACTGTAGATGAGAGGAAGCAGCTTCCAGTCCTGGCTCTGCCAAGGAGTTTTTGGGTGCCCTTTTTAATGCACCACTGCTACACATGTGCACCTGCCACAGAAGATGCCATTGAGAAAACGAGCTCTTGTTTCAGCACCCTAGGGAAATGCTTTTGGGAAGTTTTATACTTGCATCACTCTACATCTGTGCTGTCTTCTGTAAACGTGTTTGAGTTTGCAAAGGCAAGAGGTCTGAGCCAGGAGTACTTGTGCTACAGTTTCTACATGGACCAGGTTCTTCTCTACTGTTTGGAGAGAAAGACTGTGTACAAAAGAGGTGGTGTCAACACTCAGTGAGTTTGGGTTTGAAATTAAGGCTAAATCCTGAGCTACCCATACATAAATCTACCAGTACTTGGGAATTAATGTTGAAAGTTATACCTAAAATAGGTCCACCCATATTAAAACATTGGAAATATGATTTTGGGACAACTCAGTAGCCTGCCTTTCTTTCTTTCCTTATCCTGCCTCTCTGCTCTGCAACTATGACTAGGATATCATAGGGTACATGGGCTCATCCTAGACTGAATACATTCTTGGGGGCTTGTTTTGGGCCACAGGGCAGCTGGTGAGGGGGGGATTAGACCTTCACATATTCCAGCAGCTGTCTGTCCTGTCATTCTGGTGTGCTGTACAAGGTGCAGGGTGGGAGCATGTGGTGTATGAACACAGAGGTTCCTTGAGGCACAAGGAAAGGAAGCTTGTGGTGTGCTCCCCCCAAAAAAAGAGCAGGAGCTGCACATTCTGTCCTCTTGGGCTATGAACAAAACCATCTCTCAGGTCCGAGCAAGCTGAAAAAGGCTCCAGATCCACCCTTATGCGGGAAGAAAACACACCTCATGCTGCTGCCTACATGTGGCTGCAGGTTCCTTGCCGCAGCCTGAGCCAGCCCTTCCTGATGATATGTGGCCCTTGGGTGGTGTGACACTGAGCTTCCTGGGAGCAGGGCTGCCCGGGCTGCTGCTGGAGTGCATTGCCTTCCTCAGTTTCCCTTTCTGCTGAGTGCTGCCCCTGTGAAACAGCCTCTGGGCATCTGGAAACTTAGCATGGCCCTGTGTCTTCCAAAATGAAGCTTCTGTTAAAAAATTTTACATTTCTAATTTTTACACAGCTCTGTAAACTTCCTAATACCCGCCTCAAGCACCTCATCTGAGCTATTCCTCCCATGCTAATCTCTGGGATCTGTGGCATGCATACAGCATCGATGGGAACAGGACCTCCCCTCTGCTGCATCATATTTGCCAGAACAGGCAGAAGTCAAGATAACCGGATTTGAAATAATCAGAGCAGGAAGCAGCAATAACTGGCCCGGAGGGAAGGCAGGGATTTGCCCATGGAAAAGTTTTTAAGGGGGGTGCCCAATTTGTGGTACCTGAGCTCTTCACATGCTCTTTTAGCCTCACATACAAAGGTAGGATGTAAAGCTTGTGGGACCATCCCTCCCCTCTCTGGTTTGAGTGCTTGAGTTTAGATCTGCACTCTCTTCTTTTTAGCAGTGTTCACTGTGTGGTGATGTGCACTGACCTATATGTGTACATGACAAATACCTCCAGAGCTGCATCTGGTTCAGATACTGGTGTTATTGCCACCAATGCTACTTTGCGAGGATGGACAAGGTGGTGGGTGTTCACATTATTTTCTCTCTGGAGCACAGGGACCTGATGGCCGGCTCTGGCACAGCTAGTGCTTCCCATGACTCGTACCCCGCTGCCTGTGTACAGCAAACACAGTCGCTGGCTGCCCAGTCAGGACCTCCGTATTGTGGGGGTCAGGACAGGCCAAGGCAGGCCTGCAAACACCCTTGCTGATGAGCTGAAGGCTTAGTCACTGGGGCTCTCCACAGATCCATGTAAACATAGCCCACAGTTCCCTGAATCAGCCTTTGCCACCAGGCTCAGCCAGAGCTCCATCCTTCTGTTCCCTGTGCCAAGGGTCATGAGCTGGGACCAGCAGCTGGGTGCCAAACGTGGGCTGTAGCTTTGTGCAGCCGGTCTGCTAGAGGTCGTCACACGCCTCCTTAAGCAAACAGGGATCCACGCCAGTTGATAAATCATTTACGAGGAGAAGTCAGAAGCAAAGAACTAGATTAACCAGGTCACTGGGTGTCCTGAGGGAATGACGTGTCACTGGAGCTGAAACAGCAGATCCCACAGTTGCAATCTGTTGCCTTCTTCTTTCCTAACAGCAATTCATGGAAATCCCTGGAACTAGACACTAGAGATGGAAAAACCCATTAACTCATCCCAGTCGTCTCACTAATTAAAGCAGTCACTCCCATTGTACATTTTCTGGCAAAGTTAAAAATGTCTCAAGAGAGGGGATTTTCACCAGTTCATTCTCAAGGGGAAACTATTCCACTTATCAGGAAGTCTGCCTCAAGTGGTGCTATTTCTGAAAACCAGAAGTAACTCCAGAACCCGAGAGAAAACCAAGAACAATTCTACTGCAGGAACTGTGGCAGTGATGTTTTTCTACATGAACAGCCATGTGCCACGTGGGGCACATCTCCAAATGAAAGCTCTGTGTGTACATGTGTTTATACACAGCCACTGAGGTGTACTTATATGTGTACATATATATACCCCTGTTCTTCCTCCCCTTCCCAAGGGTGGGATGACCTTGTGCCTTCAGCACAACCAACATGTAAGTGTGAGCTCATGCCTAGTTTGCACTTGTGTACTGATATCAAGACAAATCATGTTGATCTGAGGAGAGAAGACGTGTGGAGGATGGGAGTCATCAGATGATGGTGGTACTCTACTGCCCACTTCCCCTGTGAGCAGGGAAAAGTCACTTCTCCTCTCTGCGCCTCAGGGAGCCTCAGATGTGTCAGGGGGAGGACGCCCTGCCCACCACTTCTGGGGCTCTGTGGCTGAGCATGTTAATGGTTGAAAATCTCAGGGCCTGTGCGAATAGGAAAGGTGACGCAATGCATCTCTGCATCACTGAGGCTATCAGCAGAGCTGGAGGAGATCTTGGCAGCTAAGCTTTTCAGCACCTGGGAAGCACTTTGGGACAGTGGGAAAATAAATTAGCTGTGTGACAGCATTTAAAGCCTTATCATTAGTTTCAGAGCGAATTCTGCATTTAGATGAATGGGTGTAGCACACATTGCTGAGCTGGAACCTGTAGAGATAGCACAGATTGTTCCCTGTTCCCATGTAGAAAACTTTCTGCCAACAAAACTGTAACTTCCAATCTTAGTGGCTTAGGTCTGGGAGAAGAGATCCGTGCCTAGGGTAGGCTCATTGGCAATGTGAGCAGCAAAGAAACCCCATGATCCCCAGAACTCTGATTACTAGTGCCGTGGGGTGTTGGCTATATACCTCTTATGAGAAGAAGGCGGGGTGTTGTCTGGGCGTTTGCTGGATTTATGACTCCTTCTCAACTAGTTGTCCTATCTGTCTCTCACAGCTGGCACACCATCGATGACTCCTGAAATTCAGATACTATATTTCACACTATTCTAAGGAGTTAACTTTTATTTACCAGCCAGTGATACCCTCACCAGCACCCTGTGCACCCTTGTGTTAATGCAGTACATCTGATGAATGCACTGAATGTAGCTTTGGACTGGGTTTTCTTCTCTACAGGATTTTTACTTATTTCTGTTTAGCACAAAGCACACTGAAGCATGAACAAGGGCTATAAAAAAATGAGATGAACTGTGGAAAAAGATCTAACCAAGAAGGCACAGGTCAAATTCTGGGCCTTGACCCGGGTCCCTTTAGTTGCTGTCAGGTACTAGCCAGTTGACCTACTAAGCCCCTTGCCCCTTGCACTGTGGAAGGATAAGAGTAGGTAGAGCCCAGTAATATTTAACTATGAGATTAACTCTCTGCCAGTTCAACAACAGAGGGTCTTGTCTCTGTGGATAAAAGGTGCTGACTCGAGGCTCTTCTAGACACCAGCCCACACTCTCCTGCCACCAGTCACAGGGCTGGCCACCCTGCCTTCCTCCACATCCTGAAAACTCCCCTTTAACCCTCAGTAAAGAAAGGAAATCTCAGCTCAGAGACAACTGCTCAGAAAGGTGGTGCTGTGACTCTCTACAACCCAGTTCTCTGGCACAGGCTGGGTGGCATTTATCCCCTAAAGGAAGGCCGGAGGAAGAAGAGTGAGCCATCTTCCTTCTAGATGTTCACAAGTCTTTGACATCTCCAGTTCCCTACAACTATAAAGTTTCAGCATGCCTCAAAAACACACACTATGGTAGAAAGAGAGGTAGGGAGGCCCTTGAACAGTCTAGGTACTTAAATGCATTATCTTCTCTCTCCCAGGTATTTCTGAGACCCTCATCTCTCACTACTTGAAATTAGTGGGTGTTTTGTCATTGTTTTCAACATGTGTAGTAACAGCCCCTGAGAGCTGATTCCAAAACTCATGGAAATCAAGGTGAATCTTTCTGCAAACTTCATTGTGGCAATGGAAACAAGTTTCACCCATGGCAAGGCAAAAAGCAGCACCAGCTTCATTGGAATGACATGTTTTAAAGGTTCTATTCAAAAAAAGAAAATACAAAGTGTTTTATTTAAAAAGGGAAGTTAAGATCCATACAGTGAAAGCTAACCTCCCTGATGGTAGTGTGAGGCTGGTTGCAGCAGCATCCTTCAGGGCCTGAGCAGCAGCCAGCTAGCCAAGCCTGTCTCAGAAAGTGGAACTGACTCATCCAAGTTGTCTGCGATGAGTTGGACATGAGTGAAATCATGCCCTGTGTAAACAGTGTGAAAAGTAAATGAAAATTTTAAAGACTGGGGTTTTTTTTTCTTTTTTTTTGGTTTTGTTCTTGATTTTGTGTGGGAGAGAGTAACAATATTGGTGAGGATTTAAAATCACGGAGCAGAAGCAAAGAGCAGCAACATGTGGCTCTAGATGTTCAGCCACAATGAGACACTGAAGGCTCGGTTTCCTGAGTGCTTGTATTGAACCAGCTTTAGGAGACTTAGTTTCCGTTAAGTGCTTAGCACTCAAAAACAACCAGTCTCACTGGAGAACTGGGGCCATGATCTTTATCTACTGACCATGTGCTTTGAGAACCATTTCCACCAGAGAAGTAAACATGTTCCTTCCACTGCCTCATGGAGCCAGCTTTCCTACCTCAGTCATTTGCACCAGGACTGTATGGGGCAGAAATGAACCCAGACCCCAACAGAGAAGATGTCTGGTACACAGATTGTTTTCAGATCCTTGCAGTGTGGATGGATCAACGAACACACTGGTACAGGGTAGGTGTGTGTGTGATGTGGCTGGGAAGAACACAGTCGCTGATTTTCAACTGCCTACCTCTGTTCTGTGCATAGCCTTGCGTTAGTTATAGGCATAATAACATCATGATATCATAATAATATATCATGCTCTGATGACACCATCACATGGAGTAAGCCACAGAAATCTGATCTCATTCTGCAGACGTGGAGATGAACATTACTGTTTCACAGGACAAGTGGGTGTCAGGTAGATGGAGCTGGTACTACCTATATCGTCAGCACTGGGTGGGAACATGACCTGATGGGTTAAATTAGGTGGCTGGGAGTTTAACACCTCAGCTCTAGATCTGCTTCAGCAGCCACGGGTGAGTCACCAAACCTATCTGCATTCACTTCTTCCATCTGTGAAATGGTGACAATAATATTTCCTCACCTGATGGGGAGAGGGAAGGGAGCATGTGTGCAAGAATGAATAAATGTTTACAAAGCACCTTGTGAGCGGTGCACAGGCCGGCTCTGGCAGTGCTTAGGAGGAACCCGTGTTGTTCCCTCTGCTCCGAGTTGCACCATACTGTGAGCACACCATGAGGTGTAAACACTCCCCTTAGAGTCAACAGTTCCAAATAAGAACAAATGAGATAATTCCTCAGGAGAGAAACAGAGAATGAAGACTTAATGTGTTACCAGCAATTTCAACAAACTCCATTCAAGGAAAAGCAAAGTAACTTTTTAAAATAAATGAAAGAAAAGGGTATAAAAACAAATGAGCTGTGACCAATTTAAAAAAAAAAAATTAAATGGTATCATGATCTTAGGTTTCACTTCCCAAATGGGAAACAGAACAGAGAAGTGAATCCCCTTGAAATAAAAGTGAAGTTAATAACGGGATGCCTTTAGCTGCTTACCACATCCTGTGTATGCTGATCACTCTGTTTATAGCTGGCAAGAGCCCTTCCAGACTCTTCTTTACCACGTTAACTCTTTGCTGAGCCAGACTGTGTTACATAAACAAATGGGAAAAAGCCTTCCTGCATCTTCCCTCTAGCACCACGTGCCCCAGGAGAGGTCCTGTGAGTGCGCTCACCTCCTTCCCACCAGTGTGCACCCCACGGGCAGCCCTGCCACCCTCCAACCAGCACAGAGCCCATGCCCCATGCTGCCGTCAACCTACTCGCCCTTGCATAACCCGCACCCTGGTGCAGCACATGCCGCCGCTGCTGCTGCAGCCCACGGTGCTCACACACAGCTGCGTTTCCTTCACGTGTTCACCAGCCCACAAGCCCTTACGCTGGCACAAACATGCACACATACATGCATGCTTCTCCTAGGCTAGCACCTGTGCTCAGCAGTGCACACATAAATGGAAACACTGAATTTTTTCCTTTTTCTGGTACTAAAGAGAGATGGGAAAGTGTGCACTTCACAAATGAAAACTGGCCATAACTACAGACAGCACTGGCATATTCATTCACTATTTTCATTGGCCTGATTTAGCTCAGCTTTTAGTGCATTGCTGGTTTTTTTTGCTCCTGCTGCTTTTCTTTCTGCTTATACTGTTGGATGTGGCCATAGGACCCTCCTTTCATCAGCAGACTTTCTCTTTTGAACACTTTCACCAAAAAAAGCCTTTGCCATTCACCCTCACCCCATCTGCTCCTCATTGGGCCTTCACCACTTCAGTGGCACTGACAAATTCTGGTTTGCATTTTGGAACTGCTGCATTTGCAACAGACACTGTCATATCCACCACAACTTCAATCTGATGGGTTTCGATAGTAGAGGCGACAGCTTGGTCATCTTTGAATCACGCATCTTGAACACATCTGAGCATGGGAGGAGCTGCATAACTCCACCCAGCATCTTGGCACAGAACTTACAGATGGGTCAACCAAGTGCAAACTTCACTAACAATTAGTAGGTGCCGTTTCTCAGCTAGATGTCCACAAACTGAAAGCCAGTGAAATTTGGAGTCAGAAGAGTTTTGACTTTTTTTTTTTTTTAATGTGTTTAACATTGATCATTCTGTAGGCCTGGAGATAGCACTTGTTCATGCACAGATACACTACAGCAAGACACAAAGCAGCACAGACATTGCATGTGCTATTATTGCAGAGCAGTGCAAAGCCTTGGTTGGAAGAATACTTTGATGAAGAACTTTATTTCCAGATAATTTCACTCTGCTGTGCTGGCAAGGAGAATGGTCATGGCAGACACAAAGACACCAGTGACTGCAGAAATTACACCATGTGGATACTTGTCCTCTAAGAAGCACTTGTGCCCTTGATGGAACTCTCATTTCATGCAGTATGTCAGGTTGCCACTGAACGTGTGAGTCTCCTGCTGCTAAGAGTTACTGCTGGACCTATTATTCAGCTAGGCCAGCCACACGAATGCTGGAAGAGAAAACCTGATCTGCTTTTCTCCCTGATCCCCCCTGAGGTGGTCCCAAGCTTCTAGTTCTAGGTACTTGCCAAGTAACACCTCCCCTTCAGAGCTGTGGCATTTCCCAAGTAGCACTAGCTGACCAACAACCTTGCCTTTCCAGAAAAGCTAATCTCAAATGTTTGAGAGTTGGGTTCCAAAATACTGAGAGTCACCTAGAGATCATAATTTAAAAAATAAAAACCAATAATGTTGAATTCTGTATGCTTGACTTTTGACACTAGTTAGTCTTTGGCTCATGTTGCAGAGATTTAATGTTTTACTCTGCACTAGCTAGAAGGAAAAGCATGCTTAACTGAAAAGATGAGATTCTCTTATGACTGCATGATCTATGGAGCAGAGCCTTAAAGACAAAAAAACCCAAGAACAAGTAGAAGCAGTAGACTTCCTCTTCTCACTACTCCAGTAGCCAGCAATCATTGTGTCATGTGTGTGCAACACCTCTTACCCCCTTACAGAAAGCAAAAGCTTTGTAAGGAGGAAGGGTCCTGCTGTTGATATCCAAGACTGCCTGTGCTTGGCAAGGTTGAGGAAACTGTGTTGTGGAGCAAGGCACCATGGCATCCCCTCAGTGCTCACTACTTGGGCTCTAAGGCAGTCCAGACACCAGGCCTAACATGTCTGCTCTCATGAGGAGCTTGATTAGCTCTTCTTTGATGCTAGTAAGTCCAGGTATCACTTTTGTTTCTCAGCCAAAAGCCTACCTCTCCACGGACACTGGGCCCCAGCACAGCACTAGCATCTGGGGACAGTGAGAAAACCTGCTTGAAATGCATGACAGGCATCATCCAGCAAACGATCTCCCCTCCCTGACCCCTCCACGGAGTGTGTGGTGAAGCTCCCACCTCTCTGGGACATATCACCTGTAGATAATGTGTCGTTTCTCCCTCTCTCGTTTCTCTGCAAAGCTTTTTTTTTTTTTTTTTTTTTAATGCAGAAAAAGTTGGAAACTCCAAAGGCAGCCTTCTTCTCCCAGCCTGGCTGCCTTCCCACACTGAGGGGTCAGATGCCTTTGCTCTGTGTCACCTCACAGTCTCTGGTCCCCAAACTCCAGTCTCAGAATCCACGTGGTTCTTTACTGACTTCATAAAAATAAACAAAGGCCTGGTAGCGTTTAGGTCATACTAGTAAAATATTTACACACATACACCCCCTTCCATTTCTTATTTCACAGGTCTTGCTGTCACCACACCCTGCCAGGACTGTGTTTGTCCCTGACATGTGGTCCTCACTGTGTGACTGCTGAACACTGATGCTGAGCAGACTTCCAGTGCCCAGGCTGGGCTTTGCTAGGGTACATTGCCCACAAGGCAGCTGCATCCAGCCACTGTAAAAGTGGGTCTCAGCAACCCAGGCAGAGCAGTACCCTACTACAGGTGGCTTGTTATGTAGAGCTGAGCTCAGGCCAGGATGAGCTTAACAGAAGACTGCATCAGCAGGACACAGTACTGAGAGGCAGAGAGAGACAGACTTACCTTGCAGCTGTTTTTAAAAGCACCTTTACATCTTTCTTTTCAGCTTGCATGGCACAAATAAACCATAAGCATCATCTGGTTGTTACTAGAGGGAACCACTGTTTTGTAGCCCTCTGCTTCCTCAGTGCAAGTGAAATAATATGACACTCCTCAATCTCTCTTCACAAAAAAAAACAACTCCCCCACCTAGCTGTGCCTTTTGGACTTTTGATCTTGACTCAGCATCATCTTACAATGTTTCTTTAAATCCTGCTTCAAAGTAGGCAAGTGGGCTGTGAAATGTGACCAGCTTATACAGCGATGTATTTTTCATGCTTACCCATGGTGCAGGTTTTTACTTGAAATGCTTCCACAGTCATTGACCATGCCCACCCACTACTGACCCCTGCAAGACAACTTCTAATTCAGAGCAAGAGCCGAGCCCAGTTTTTTCTTAAATGTCTTGCATTGAGATTTTAGTGTGCTGAACTTTTTCTGTCACTGTGGTTAGGTTTCCAAGTTTATTTAGAAGATTCTGGAGTTCTTCCAGCCCTGATGAGCCTTGGTTACAGCTTCAATACGTGGTTCTCTGTTGGCAGCAAATGCTGTTGTTATTTTATCCCTCTTCCCTCATTTGTGTTTTTTGAAATAGTATTTGGAAGCACACTTTTGTCTCCTCCTGGTGCAGTCCCACCACCCCTTCCCACCCCTGTAATCTTTTCTTCCCACACTGGAACATTGGCCATTTTCTTTTAATGGATTTTTTTTCCTCCTTCTCTCATCAATGACACAATGTTCAGTCCATGATGGGACTCTTCATCCCATGGCTGCCAAGTCTGTTTAATTCTTGGAAAGGACTTAACAAAAAAAATTTTTGAAAACATCTATTTGTGTCTTCCTCTTCCTGCTCTGCTTTTTCAGAGGCTCACAGAAGTCGACTAGCTGGGCATGATTTAGCTTTGACAAAAAGCGCCTCATCAGTGCTCCCTCCGCTGGGGGCTGGGCTGCTGGCATGGCTAGCACAGCCCCTGTTTTCCTAGAAGCCTCGTGCTGTGCCCAGTCCGGCCCTTTTTAAAAATGCATCTGCTCACTGGAGCAGGGTGATGGGAGGACGCTGGGGCTCCTCCCCTTTCACTGTGGGGAACTCCCAGCAGCAGGGCCCATGACAGAGATGAGGGATGCCACCTCCACGGCTGTGTTGTGTTTTCCTGAATAATCCAGGTTCCAAGCAGAGCAAAGCCCCACAGTGGGTGCTGGGTGCTGAAGAGGCAGTACTGGGCACCATCAGCCCCTGCTGTGTTGTGGGGGCTGCATAGGGCACAGGCCAGCAGGAAACACTTCAGACCAATGTGGGGCCATCCAGGGCTTCCTAGAGAAAGCAGAATGCTACAGCCAAAAGGCAAACCAATGGAGGGGTGCTGAGAGAGCCCACGCAGGGTGGCAGGAGCACCAGCATGTGCTGGTGGGGAGGCCCTGGTGCTGCTGGGACAGGATGCAGTGGGAATTTCACCGCTGACTCCCAGAGGAGCAGAGCTGGGCAAGTGCACAAAGCCTTCCCCCATCTGAATTCAAATGTATGAATCTACCATATCTAACACCTCCCTGAAATTCAAACAGACTCAATTACATTCTCTCTCTGTAATGAATCAGTAATTATATTGAAGAACACTATTATTTGCTTGGCATGACCTATATAAACCCTACTTCGGAGTGCATAGTTGGTGTGGTGCCAGTGCTCTGTGCCCTGTGTATTATTGCCTTATAAACACAACCATTGTTTGAATTTCAGATCAAAACAAACCGAGCCACGTCGCTTGTCAGTTATTAGATATCTTTTTCCCAAATGCTCACCCAGACCATATTACAATAACAATAATTATTATTACATACTTCCTTATTATATGTTTGTGTCGAGGTAGCACATTTGCCTTTTTTCCCACACGTTAGTAGCTTCTCCTGACTCTCATGATTCACCCCTGCTTATTTCCCAATGTCCGTGAGCTCTCTTTGCATTCTCGGCTGTGTTTCATCAAGGCCTGCAGATTGGCACAGGGATTCACGGTGCCGTATTGCACCAGCCTGCAAAACGTTGCAACTGGTGCAGGGTCTTCAGTCTTCAAGGGAATATACAAACAGGAGAAAGACAGGGCCCCTGCCTCCAGGTGCTTTATAAATATTTAACTTGGTGATAAGGACTAATAGTGTGATTTGGATAGACTAAAACCCATCCTTGCTTGAGGAGGGCTGGAAACAGACTCTCTGAGGGAAACTGGCAGGGGGTGTGTGTGTGTGTGTGGAGGGAAGGATAGACAGGCCAAGCTGGAGAACGGTGATGATGCTTCCCTCAGCTGATGCCACAGCTGGGAGTAGGACTCACCTTGCCTAACTTGAGACATCCAAAATTTAGTTGTCAAATACCAGCAAGTTGCCAATCTGCCTTTACAGTCACAGAAGAGAAGCGGACGCTTAGCTGCTGAGTGAGTCAGCTCTTCTTGAGATAAATGTTCAAGATAGGTGAAATGAATCACGCACTGGAGGTGCCTATTTGTCTCCATTGACTATGCAGGAAGCCTGTCCAACTAATTAGGTTTAGACACACAACTTTTAGGCACCTAAGCTCAGGTGAGAGGAATCCCATCCTTATCCATATCCTTTGGTAGCAGCCTGAAAAAGGAGGCAGTGGGAGAGGCTTCCTGGAAATATCCTCCCATATTTGGACCTGACCAAACCCCTCTGGTCCTCTGTGCACAGGAATCTGCAAAACCTCGCCTCCCTGAGCAGTTCCTACGGGCACGGGCCATTCCAGCCAGGCCCAGCTGGCAGAGATGAAAGCATGTTCCCCACTGTGCTCTGAATGAGGCAACGGTCTTGTGGGAAATTATGTAATAGTGGAACTGAAGTCTGTATCATAATGTATTCAGAGCAGGCAGGAGGAATGCAAAAAAAAACCCAACAAAAAAAACCCAAACCAAATCAAAACAAGAAGACTTGACCTTGGCTTCCTGCCTTGTGCTAAAAGTGTGTTTTGATGGAACAGGGTGGGCGGGAAAGCAACCTGTCTCACTGATGCAAATATCTCAGAGCTGTAAGATGTGTGGAGTGCAACCCTTGTATTTGGAAAAAAAGGTTATGACAAGTTCCATTGTGAAGGGCCAAAATGGTATTTTTCAGGCAGCTGTAGCTGGGCCTATTGAAGATAAGCTGCCACCAGCATGGTACACAGCACCTTCTGACATCAGCACTGTGTGTCGGACTAAAGTCACAATCTGAGAGACTCCTGAATAGTTTTAGACTTTCTTCTTAAAAAAGAAAATTAAAAAAAAAAAAGGAAGAAAATAAAAGAAAAGGTGAAAGCATTTAGTACTAGCACATTCTTTCAGAGGGAAAAATCATGGAAACATTCCACTGGTTGACGTCTGCTGAATAAATCAGCAGCCAGGGCTGCTCTGGTTGGAAACGGACAGAGGCTAACAGAAATCGCTGTGCTGCATTATTGGCCTGCTCTGTATGGGCCTAGGGAGTGTGCAAGCAGGATTTGAAAAAAAATGTGGAATTTGTGCTGGTTTTTGATATCTGTGCCTTTCCATGTCCCCTCATCATCTCTGTTTCATGTACTAACCACCCTTTCCATAGAAGGGCAATTGATGTTTCAATGTGCAGAAAGTCTCACTGGCTTTTTTTCCTGGAAACTGCCAAAAACCTCTTTAGGTGAGAGACAGATTAATTCTTTGTGCCCTGGCAGGAACAGAGCTCTGTGCAGCTCTGTGCAGGCTAGGTCAGCTTAAAGGTACCTATCTGAAGCTGCACCTGTGATGTACACCACAATCAGCTCCTGAGTCTGGGCTCCACAGGGCCGCTGGGGACCCTGGAACCATCATGTGTCCATCTGTGATCTGAAGGAAAAAGGGTGTTGGCACCTGGCTGCACAGGTTGTCCCATGAAGGTGAGCTCCCTGCAAGGAGGGGCAGGGAGACCTGCAGCAGGATGTCACACCAGTCCTTCTGACAGATTTCCTGGCTTTCCTCCTCCAGCAGTACAAAACACCTCTTGTTCCATCCCTCACCTTCTGTAGCCAGGCTGAGATGCATTCTCAGTTCCCCTTACTGCACCGGCAGGATGGAAATCCCTTCCACAGCTTCACAGATTTGTGGAGCACTCAGGGAGAAGAGATAAGACCAAACTTGCTCCTTGCCCTAAAGGGTTTGTAACTTCACTGAGAGCAGGCAAACCCCAATAAGAGGGAGGTTTCTCTGCAGGAGGCGGTGGGTGCCAGCACTGAGTGAGAGGCAGGGAAGTGTGCGGTGCTTTGGGAGGGGACTGCTGAGCTTTCCATCCCTGTGCCCCATATGCAGACAGGGTGTGCAGATCCCAGGCAGGCTGGTGGGTGCCCTGCCAGGGAGCCAGGGGACAGTGGCAGCCCCAAACCCAGGTCACAGGTAGATGGGCAGAGGTTCCTCTTCAGGAATCTTTCACAACCGTGAAGCAGCCAGTCCCAGGGATGCTATTTTCCTCCAGCCCCTTATATCTGTTGGTTTCCACAATGATTTGTGCCTCAGCTCTGCTCTCACCCCCAGCACACGCTGCATGTGTCTGGGTGTGTCTGGATGGACCCAGGGACATGGCTGGGCTAGCTGCTCAAGCAGTTGTGACAAACAGCTAAACACTAGCACGGGCTTGCTGTCCTCCTATGTGGAAACATATTAATTGCATTAGTATTTCCACTGGAAATTATAGCTTAGATCCATTAAGTTCAGCCAATCTCCTTACTCTGTGTCTGCTAAAAGGGCACCTCTGCTTTTTCTACTAAAGTATCTTGACAGTGCCACCAGTACTACATTTGTGGCAGACCCATCCATGTGACAGTTTCAGAAGAGGCCACACACTACCTCACCCTCCTGTCTCTCCCTCCCCCTACTTCCCTCAGAGGTAGCTCAGCATCTGAGCTACTGAGAAAAAAGAAAATACTTTTATGAACAACCAAATCAGATCCCCAAACCCATTAGTAATTAATATAGATGTTTTGTAATTTATATCGCCTTGGATGGTCTTAGGTCATTCACAGGTGTAAAATCAGAAGGATTAAGGGCTTATAATATTTGTCTGGCACCATTGCCACCAATTCCAGCAAAAACAATGGAGCTAGCTTCTTGGGTTTCCTGCCACCACAAAGTACACACATGCACACTGTTTTATGAATGTTTACATACCTGAGCTGCCAGGAATCTCACTCCTGATGCTTCCCACCACCTTAACACACTTTCCTGTATCTCTGTAAATCTGTTTTCTCACGGAGCAGCTCGCAATATCCCATTTTTTTGGGAGCAGGCGGAGGCTGGGCTTCCTCAGCTGCCAGAAAAGCCTGGCAGAGGGCGCACCGACAAACTGTGGTTTCCATCCAGAGCCATTCACACCTCCCAGTGGCTACCCAGAGATGTTCCATGGAAGGAGCACAGGGTCAAAATAAAAGGAAGGATTAAAAGTTAGGGACAGGCTGGGAATGGCCATGCTGACATCCACCGACTCCCCTTAAAAGGCCAGAGCGTCTGAGGAAGTGCTTGGAATGTAGGTAACATCTACACCCACTTGCGGGAGACCAGCAGAACGGCACTTCCACAACTCCACCTCCAGGGGCACAGCCAACAAAAATAGGACTAAACCCAAAAGATACTAATAGAACAGAAACTGCATAAAGTTTTGACTCATTTTACACCCCCAGCAGAAATAAAGGCAGCAGGTTTGTCCTTCCTCTATGCCCAGACTCTATACACCAGAGCACCTCTACAGAAAATACATGTCTATTTACTTGAAGATTCCCATGGGAGCATGGAAGAGAAATGCCTAACTCATCCAAAACTTGCAGGGGAAAACCTTGCTCATGATGAAAGCTCCTTCTTTTCCCCGATTGAAACTTTGGGAATCAGGGGGAACAAATCAAATCCCCATCAGCCTTGTTTTCAACAACTTGGGCCTTTTTGCACTCATACTCTTGCTCAGTAACTCTGACACAAGGAGACCTGCAGGCTTCCTATTGCTGAATGGTTCCAGGTGAGAGTAAGTGGAGATGTCTTAATAGCAATCTTCTTCTGTTGCTATGGGAACTCTACCACCACTAAACATATTTGTGGCAAAGCTGGCATTTGCATTCAGTTCATACTCAATGCTCAAACCACTCTTATTACCCTGACGAGGAGTTAAACTGGGCAAGGAGTGCAGTCACCCCATGAGACTGTTCTCCAGTCTTTAGCACAGGCCGGCATATAAAACTCTGCCCAGCCTCTCAGGGACAAGATTTGTACTTCCCAGTGCTGACCTCCTCCTGCCTGGCCAAACCAATCTGACATTGAACAGCTAATCCCAAATTTGTGAGGTGCACCTCAAAGCCCATCAGGGTTACACTGATTATAAAGCATAAAAGTAGACTCTAACTATGTAAAAATAACCAAGCTGGGTCAGATCAGAGGTCTGTTATGGCCTTCCTCTTACTTCTGAGAGCAGACAATGCTTAGGGGGAAAAGTGAGGGAATGAGAGGGATACTTTTGCTGTGCATTGTCCAGCAATGTGCCACAGAGGTCTGCTTTTGCCTTTCGTAAACCTTCAGGGACTTTTCCTCCATAAATTTGTCAAATTGCTTTTTTGACCCCATTTATACTTTTGACCTCCACAGCATCATGTGCCAACGAGCCCAGTTTCACACACATGCACAATTGGAAAAGGTACTCCCTTAAAACCCTTGCCTGTGTAATTTCATTTGCTGCCCCCTGTTTCTTCCCTGTTTTTTGGCCATTCTAGCCCGTTTCAGCTCTCATTCAGGAAAGAAGTTCTCAGTTCCTCTGTTAACTGTGTGCACAGCTCTGATGAAGAATCTTACCCCTCTGTATTTTGAGAAAAGTTTAGCATCAGCTTGCATTGGAACCAAGGAATGAGAATGCTCCAGAAGCTGCTCCTGTGCCGAGGACAGATTTGGAAAAGGCTCAGGAAATCTTGAACATTTATCCCTGTTTCCCGGGATGTAGTATCCCAATTGGAATGTACTGGACCTGGATGGATTGACCCATGAAGGCTAGTGAGCACAGCATGGCATTCATTCACTTTTTCAGTAATCTTCTTTAATAATTTACTTTCATGTATTCATTCATCTATCTTTATTCGTTTGCATCTATCACAATTCTGGCACGGCTCTGACAGGAGGTGCAAGGCTCTGATTTTTTCATTCCTCTGCTCGGTGTGAATTCATGCCCACACAAATTCCCATTCCGGCCGCGGAGGGCTCTGACTTTTAGCCACGAGGTGGGGTGAGCAGCCAAATTCCTGATCTGAGCATGTGCGCAGCCCCTGCAAAGCAGACCACCATGGAGCCGGGGTTTGCCAAGCTAAATCACTGGAAAAAAAAATTCCTTCTTGGCTTCAGCTTTCGCCGCTTGATCCGTGGCAATGTGCAACCTTAAACCCCAAGTCTCCAAAACAGGGGCACACGGGGCAAGCCAATAACGCCAAAAGCGGCAGGGGGAGGCGGCCGTGCTGGCGGCGGGACAGCCCGGCCGGGGGCTCCCTGCTCTCCCGCTCCAAGCTCTTCGCTCAGACCCGCTCCGTGCCGGTGGACGGGGAGGAACCGGGGCGAAAACCGGGCTGGGAGCGACTCAGTAGTGAAATAGTTATCTCAGCCGGCTTTCTCGGCAACTCTTGGAAAGTCCCCGAAATGACGTTTCTAACCTAACAATTAAAATGGGTTTAATTATAGAGAGGCTCAGAGCCCTGGGAACAAGCACCATCTACAGAATGAGTAAACAACCACCGAAAATAATAGACTGGTCTCTCCCCCTTGGTTACTCCTTACTTCTGGCCAAGGCAAGGAAGGGAAAAAAAAACCCAAAAAACAAACTAGAAAGAAGGAAATTCGAGGAACCCGCTTGCTCTCCTTAAGTAAATAATATATTTATAAAAGCAAAGCCAACAAAAAACACACACACAAAATCAAATCAACAAACAAAAACATATGTAAAAAAAACCCCATCAATTTAAAAAACAAAACAAAACAAACAACCCCCCCCCAAAAAAAACACAAAACCCACAAATCTGGAATAGCCGGAGCCTGCGGGCATTTCTCCTGGTTGGTAATTTTGGCCGTTCTTGAAGACCGTAGGAGGGGAAAAAGATCAGCCGCCAGCACAAAGTCCAGATCCTGCGACTGTTAAGGCAAACAGAAGAGGAAGTGGGTCATTTGTTTGAAGTTTTCAGTGCGATGGCTGCTGGGTCGGCGTTGTGCTGCACAAGGCAGGGCGTTCTTTTCTCCCAGCCAAGCCGGAGCGCAAGGCAGGACGCAGAAGAGTTTGAGGGGGCAGGAACCCCCTCCCTCACCCGCCTGCGTGGGTGACAAGAGCCCAGATGCCGTCGCTCGGCCCGAGATGAAGCACACACTCAAGTTCCAGTTGGGGTGGATGCCTTGCCTCGGATGGGGCTAAAGGTTTAGGGGCCACAGATTTCACGTCACGCCGAGTCACTTTGGTATCGACAGCCTTGAAGCTTTAGGCCTTTTTTGCCTTTTTTTTTTTTTTTTTTAACACAGAAACTGCCTC
>JAOEGS010004988.1:1716-13639 GCA_025447755.1 Corythornis vintsioides | reverse complement strand
TAATGTTGGCTAGTTTGGGGGGTGTATAATCTCCCCAAATTTATCTACCACAACCCCCCTCCCCCCCCCCCCCCCCCCTTCCCCCGTCTTTCCCCGCTTTCCCTGAGCAAAGACATTTTCATCAGCAGCACAACTCCAGCTCGCCAATTAACTCGGCTAGGAGCCCACGGGGAGGTGGGCAGTAAAATAGCCACCACTTCAGAGGAACGGAAGCTCTCTTGAAGTTTTTTGGTGATGTGCCATTGGCTGGTCCGCTTCATTATGGGAGACTAGACAATATTTGATATGTTATGACATGAACACTCAATTAGATCACTGAGTTGAAATACTTCAATCAGTGGCTTGATGCTAAGCAACCCTCAGAAGGTCCAGCAGAAGGTCACAGCCTGTGACACATCAAATCAAAATCAATGGGGAAAAGTGAGGCTTTTCCTTAATCAAACCAGGACTTCTGTTCACAAATCGCTTTCCCCGGAGTAGAATCTCCCATGCAGCAAGATGAGCTAAATGTGTTAAATTAACTGTCTGTCTTCTGGTTATCATGAATAAGATGATCTTGAGCGCGGCTCGCAGAGTTAGGACCCAGTTTTCCTCTCCGGTGGGGCAATCGGACCAGTTCCTTCCTGATGGCTGGGCTTTCTAGAAAGCGAGTCCTCTCCCCCCCCACCCCCCACTTTTAACAGCGACGAAGAAAACAACCCCCATAAGGCGAAGGCGGAAAGCAAACCCCCGTGTCCCCCCTCCCTTCGGAAATAGCTGGGCTCTTCGGATCGCGGGGGGTACGCAACCGTGGCCGCTTCCACGCACCCTCCTGAGCCCAGAGGGGCGCGAAGGGCACCGGGGCGAGAGGCGAAGAGTTCCTCCGAGCTCCTCCCGCGAAGGAGGCCCACCCTGAGACGAGGGTGGTGGTGGTGGGGCAAGGGGCTGAGCCCTGGGTGCCGCCGGGGAGGGGAGGTTGCCAGCTCGGGGAGGCGACCAACGGGGTTGGTTTGGATTCGGTTTGGAATGGGGAGCGAGCTCCTCTGCAGCTCCAAGGAGCCGTGAGGTTTTCCCGACGCTGCGTTTTGACCTAAAACGGTTGGGACGTGGGGATGTCGGCGTGGTTCCCCGGGACGCCTCTGCCAGATGCCGGCAGGTACACGGGCAGGGTCCCGCTGTGGACGGGGGTGGGCACAGACAGAGGGGAGGGTCTTCAAATCCAGGGGGAAGTGTGGGAGGAAAGAATGCACAACCTTCATTAAGAACCTGTTAATTAGTCGGTCCTTAATGGCTCACAAAGCAGTGTAATGAGTAAAAAAAAAAAAAAGGAGGGGGGGCCCCGCGTTTTGAGGAAAGGGAACATTTCCTCTGGATTACGGAGAAACCTCCACCCGCTGCCCGGGTACGAGCGATAAAACAACGAAAGCAAAGCAAAGCAGAGTCCTGACCGGAGCTGCAGGTCGTGGAGGGATCTCGGGAGCCCCTCGGCACCGTTGCTGCCCAGAAAGAGCGGAGGCAAGGTCCGGGGCTCGACCGGCCTCGGGCCCCGTCGCCCGCCCCGTCCTCCGCTCTCCCCGCCGCGGGGCAGCCGCAGCTCCCGCCCCGGATGGGTGAGGACCCGCTCCGCACACACGGGGTTTAAAGGACGTAGGATGCGGCCCCGAAGCAGACGGCGAGGCCGGGCCGCCCCCCGTTGAGCCCCGAGGCTAGGAGTTACCTGCGCTTCGCGCTGCCTCCCCGCAAGCGGAGCCGGCTGCGTCCCAGCCCAGCGCTTCCAAAAGGGGCTGGTGCTTTTCCAGGTAACCCCGATAAAGCGACCCTCGGCGAGAGCAGCTTTAGGCAGCGAATGTTTGCTCTAGGTCAGTTTGAACTTTCTATTTGCCTTCCAGCCCCAGCGATAAGAGCGATACTTTCTCCGGTAGATGGAAAGAAACCAGAAGAGATTTTTTTTTTCTTTTCCCCCACGGTTGCATTTACACCCAAAGTACCCCCGCAAAAGCTGGGGCGTGTTTTCCACCACCCCGTGGCGATTCGGGGGTGAACACGCGTGTTTCTCGCACGCAGTGCCTACGGTTGCCGCGGTCCGGGTTTAACGCCGCGGGGCAGTTTGCTTCAAAATAAAACAACGCGATCCACAATTTGCGGAGAGATCCACTTTTCTGCAATACCGAGCGGTAGAGGAGGAAACCAGAGAGCGATGCAGAGCTCTCCCCACCGCCCCAGCGCCAGGCTCCGCGGGATGGCAGCCTCCCGCACCTCGAAGGACCGCGGGAAGGGGCTCCCGCCGCCCCCGGGGGCACGATGAGGACCGGGGTGTGTGGGGGGGAGTGGGGGGGGGGTGGGAGGCGGAACTTACCTCGTCCCCTGTCTACAAAACTAGTGATGGTGTTGGCGGATTTGGACGACTGAAAAAAGCTGGCGTTGATGCCCAGTTTCTCCGCGATGGAGTATGTCCTGAACAGAGAGAGCATGTACTCGTGGGGTTCTGCCCGTGGGAGCGCCCGGCCCACGGCGTGTCCCCCTTGCCGCAGGCGGTTCTCCCGCGGGAATCGCGGCACCCTGCGGTCCCGTCCACCCTTGGAGGAGGCGGCGAGCTCCGAGGCGGCGGGGAGGGAAGCCGGGAGGCAGCAAGGTAAATCCCAGAGGAGGCTGGCGAGCAAGGCGGCGGAGAGCAGTGCCCGGCATGCATTCATAGCGAGAGGCGGCGGCGGTGGGGAGGAAGAGGAGGGCGGCCCGACGTGCGGCTCCGGCGGCCCACGGAGCGGCGCGGGGACTGCGCGGCGTCGTGGCGCGGAGCGGGGACTGCACCCGGACGGGCTCGGCCCGGAGCAGCCCGCCCCGCCCCGTGGGTACCGCCCCGCCGCGGACCGCCCCGTGGGGGCACCCAGCCCGCCCCCGCGGGGCGGTCCTGCGGTCGGGTGCTTGGGGGTCCCTTTGCTCCCTCCTCGGCTGTGGAGTCCACGCGGGACGTGGACGCGAGGGCCAGGCAGAGATGCCGCGGCTCTTGCGGGCAGACGTCGGGTACCGCTGCTCGTCAACCGACCAATGCTTTGGTGCCTTCAGGTGTTTCTCAGGTGCTGCGGTTTTGGGTGTGAGCAGACTGTCCTAAGAGCTCGGCACAAAGCAGGGGTGTCTCAAGAAGCATTTGGTAGAAAGTGGAGGTGTCACTTTGGGATGCTTTGGGGCCCAGATAGCAGGCAGCCTTGAGGCAGGTTTTACCACCCCTCAAGGGAGGGAAGAGAAAGCACAGAAGTGAAGCACCAGTGACCATTCCCCTTCTCTCAACAGCTGCATACCCACTGAGAAAGGACCAGTCTGAGAGGAGCCGGGAAAATGCAGCGCTGGGCAGCACTGGGAAGGCAGCACTGTGAAGATAAGCAGGGCAGGCTGGGCCATGCAGGAAAGCCCCCTCAAAGAAGGGCACAGACAGATCCTCTTTTAGCTGGTCAAGCAGAAGTTATCCATAGAGCAGAAGCAGCAGGATTCACCCACTGCTTTTCATTTGTCTTTTCAGAGGTGCATCCTCCCGTATAAGACTGGTGTCAGTTCTCCAAATGGTTTTATCCAACTAGGATAAAACCTTTGTCCTATATCCTTTGTCTGGGCTTCACAACCATGTAGAAAGCATGGTAATAAACTTGCATTACCCTATCTGTCCTGCTCCCTCCTTGCTTCTTTCTGACCTTCTCATTCTCCTGTGTGAATCTGACATCTCTGACTGCGCTTCTCCATCACCAGCTTCTCTTCCTGGACCATGCAGTCTTACACTGAACTTTCTTTTCTTCCCCTTTTTCATTTTCCATCAAGAGAGGGCAACTAATGCCTGGGATTTTTCACCACTCCCAGTGCAACACACGCAGCAGTGGGATGAGGCAGATTCAGTCATGGAGTGTGGAGCTGTCATCTAGTCTGGTAGGTCCCAGTTTGCCGTAGGGAGCTCAGTCCCACTGTGCTCCCCAGGTCTTAGGGAGAGATGCTAGAGGAGATGAGGAGCATGAGAGGGACATTCAAAGAAGTTAAGGGACTCAGGTTCCAAGTGATCCAGGAAGAAGATTCCTGCATCCTAGACAGGGGCTCACACACTACCCTGCAACCCTCCACACATGGCTTAGCAAGAACCATTGTGTGGTTTTGGCCCATGCCAGCCAGTACCTCACCAGCCAGTGCCCAAGCCTGTTACAAGTTCTGACTTCTGCTAGGGACTGCCCCTAGATGGCCATTTGGATGTGACCATGTTGGTGTGGGACACATCATATAGCCTGGATTAAAGAACGAGGTCTGTCATTGCTTTGGCTTCTTTGTAGTAGGATAGATGTGCTGTGAGGTGCTGGCAGATGAACTGTGAAGAAACAGGGCTGCAAAAGAGTATCAGTAACAAGTGTTCTGCAAAACCAATTCCCACGTTGCTCCATCCTGTCTTTTCACCCCCTTTTATTTATTGTGATTTCACTCCTCCTGCCTATCCCCTGGCTTCACAGCCACTCTCCTGGCCATTGCCTTTTCATCAGCCGCTTTCTGCTCGGAGACCTTCCTCCCTCCCCCTGTCCCTTCAGCTTCTCTTTTCTGATGCCTCACTTTTGTTATTTCTGCTCCCCTTTGCCGCTCCCATCCTTTCTGCTAAATACTTAGCATTTTGGTGTTGCTTTTTTTTTTTCTTGCCATGACCTAGTTCCTTCCACAGCTTTATCATCATTTTTTTGTTTCCTTCTGCTCCTTTTGTGCCCTCTTTACTTATTCCCCACTCCTGCCTGCTATCTCCAATCAGCTGCCCAGCTCCAGTTTCTTCTCCGCCAACTTCTGCCCAACCCTAGTCCCCCAGGCTCTTTCTTTTCTCTCCTGCTGCATTTCATTGTCCTATTTTCCTCTTCTGATATTGTTTCCACTTCCCACATCCCCTCCTTGTGGTTCCCAGTGCTGCTGCTGTACGGCTGCCCTTTCCCGCTTCCACCCTGCTGGTTTCCAGGGTCCCCTTGCTGCTCCCGGAGTGTCTGTTCCCTTCCTGCCTTTGTCTCTCAGTCTGTCTCTCCTCTTCTCTCTTTGTTCTTGGCTTTTTCCTCCCTTGGCCTCCTCCTCTCCCAAGGGACTGTGGTTTCAGAGTAATGCAAAGCTGCAAGGGTCGAGTGATCTCGAGACCAACTTTCTTCAGCCCAATTTAATTTCTACCTGATGCTTTTGCACATTTTCATGTGTCCCCCAAAATTGCCTCAGACAGCTGCTTCCCACCCTCGTTTCTTCACCAGAAACCTGACTCGAGGCCCTTTTCAGCCAGCGGGGGTCTTTCTCCTGTCTCTGGTGGCCTTTCAGGCAGTGTGGAGGCTGGGGGAGGGTGAACATCCAGCGGTTAGCACCCCACGACAGCAATGCTCGCCCCCCAACGGGGTACACAGGTAAGAGTAACAGCTGTCAAGTAGGTAGTGCTGCTCTCCTGTCTGTTTCTTGCAGCATTAGGCCCCATTGCTCAGGGTGTCCCCTTGCCGTTTGGGAAGACAATGCCATTGTTCAATACAGCTAATTGCCAGGACAGTCACTTAAGGGAGCAGCAGAGCGTAGAGAGCTGAGACCATGCAGCAATCGCCGTGCCTTGTGCAGCTTCACAGACCACTGTGAGGGACTCTGATGTATTAAATCATCTCAGAAGCTTTGGGGCTTTGACTGGCATTGAGAAAACTGCGTGGAACTGGACCTGGGAGCCTCAGGCAGGAGCGGGCGCCTCACAGGGCACCTGTGAAACACTTGGGATCCTTGCTTCAGAGCTTAGCAGAGTAAGAGTGGCAGCAACAATGAGAGTGAAAAATACCAAAATAGCAGCCACCAGAAAAGAAGAACATTAAAAAAAATTATTTCCTTGCCACTTTTCTCAACAATAAATTTGGCGGGATTTCAGCTCGTAATTGCATTATAAATATTTTGTAACAATTATTTTCATTTCAAATATGTTTCTCTAAACTGAAGCAGTTTTAAAACCAGCTTCATTCATTTTTTTGCACAGTTATCACATCTTTCATTTTTAAAAATTTCTTTCTGTGATTTTTCTGTTCTGAGGAAAATAAAAATTGTCAGAGGAAAATTTGAAAGCCAAGACACAGCCAAAATAAGTATTTATTTCTTTATTTATTTTCCCCTGAAAGATTTATTGGAATTTCTCGTGTTATACCCATAAAACGAGCAGCAATATCGAGGGCTAGTGTCAGAGGTTAAAATTTATCCCTGCTCAAGTGGTCAAGCCAAGACCTTTTGGAAGGTGGTGCCTAAGTGGTGTTAGGACAGAGATGTTCCGTTTGTAGGCAGCCTTTCTTAATATGTATACATATTTATATAGCTAGATTGTGGCTTATTTTAACATGAATGATCCATTGTAGGGTTTTTATTTCTGTGAACCCAAATCATTCTTTATTAGAATGACTAGCAAATGTAACCACTCAAAGTATGGGCTTCTTCCCCCTTTACCACAAAAAGCTCCAAAAGGGCCGTGGTCACACCACATAATCAGGGGGTAGGGATTCTTACTGGCAGAGCAGTTAGCACTGAAATGTTTTCTGCAATGCCCCTGTAGTCCATATGTGCTGCTTTACAGAAAAACATCAGCCCCTACAAGCCTTGGCTTTGAAAATGGGACTCGTTTTTCCAAGACCCAGATCCGAGGCATTAAATTCCCATTGCTTTTAGCTTCAACATTTTTAGCATCTCTGCTTCTCGCTGCAGCCCTCCTGAAAAGGTTAGTTTTCAGTGCTCCATACTAGCAGGGTTAGTAGATTTGAACCCAGAAATTGTTTCCCCTTCCCTTGACAGATCATCCCTGGTGGGTAACACACCAGCTCCTCTCCCTGCCTCCCTCCTGGCTGGGTTGCCCTTGGGGAGGGCACAAAGCTCCTTTCTCTGTTGCCTGTATCCTGGAATATCACATTAGCTCTTTCTCTTTCTTATATATGCATATAATTTTAATTATATTTTTTCTTTTTTCTTTTTCTTTTGCTTAATACAGCAAACATCTTTTTTTTTTTTTTTTTTCTCAGCATATTTCTTTCATCCTCCCTTCTCTCCAAACTGTTAACATGAACCTTCAAAGTCTAAGTGGAGCAAGACTTGTAATTGTCCAATCTGTGGCACGTGAGCTAACGGGAGGTGAAGGAGCATAGCCAAACAAAGAGGGTTTCTTGAGGAGAGTCTGAATCAGCTCTTGCATTATGGCCCTCCGAGGGAAATGCTGTTTCACTTTCCAAGCATCCCGTGAGGGATCTGCCCCACTTCCAGTGGCCCACGGCCCACGGGGCTCTGGCTCAGCAGCTTGTGCAGCCCCACAGCATGGGGATAGACTTTCTCTTGCTCTTGCTCCTGATTTTGGCAGCTGTTTTTTCCCCCAGAAAAGTCAGGAGGAATAGCAGGGCTCACCCTACACGCCACCGTCGCTTTGTGCGGCGGTTTATTTTGTCACGAACCAGTGGCAACGCTGCTCCTCTGCAAGCTCTCTGCATTTTTGTCACAGCTGTAGATTAGAACCATATTGTCTCTCACTCACAGTTAAAAACTTAATATATGGGCAGGAAGAGTGAAGGCGTCCTGCATTCTCGGGGCATCCAAACACATCCCGACGTCGGGAAAGAGAACGGCAGCGCGTAGAGGAGAAGAAAGGCAAGAGGTTTGCAAGAGGGGTTCTGTTTCCATTGGCTTTGGCAAAGAGAACCAAAACGATGTAGGAAATTGTCTTTCCTGTTTAGGTTAGGTTTGGTTTGGAGAAATTACTGCTAACTTTGTAAACATTAAGATAGAAGCAATAAAGATGTGAAATTTCACACAAGGGATCTACAATGTTTGTATAATTATAAGCATATGGTTACTTTACATGAGGTTTCTGTTATACTTTTATTTACTAGTGCTTGGGGAAAACAGAGGTTCTCAAATTCAGTGTTTATTTACATGGATAGGGAATGTCACAGTCCCCATTAACCTGTCATAATCAGTATTTCTGTCTCGGAGCTCCAGCTATATAAAATGAACCCCCAGTTATACTATCATTTCTAATTTGGTCAGCTACACTCCTAACTCAGACAGTTTCTGTCCTTTCTAAATCATGTATATCCTGCTGCTGCTGGCAAGGTGGGAACCACTTCACCACCTCAGAACCTGATCATTTCAGCTCTCGTTGCTTCCACACAGTTGTCTCTCTTCCAAGGAGTTTGGTGGAAGTTTAATTGATTGTTTTCTTTTTAGTATGACTTTCCACCAGGCTGTGAACCCAACCCTGGAGGATACTCAGCATTTCTTCTTTGGGGCAGAGTATCCACAGCTCCTAATGCTGTAGAACATAAGAGAAGTTCAGCCCCAGCAGGACTCAGCCCTCCATTTGTGGGCTGAATTATGCTGTTTTTTGTCTCTAATATTTCAGTGACCACATGTCTAGGTCTGTTCTTTGCCTCAGTGTAGCCGGTGCAGGAGCTCGTACATGCATAGTAACTGCTGATGTGGAATCATTTGCAGGCATTCTTGCACTTTTACAGTCTACATAAGGCTACTTACTGTTTTGACAAGTTTAACTGTGGGGTTTGGGGTTTTTTTTTGAGCTCAGGCTTTCAGCTTTGGCTTAGTTTAGGCCGGTGCTATGACATGATGCTGCTATGAATGATCACACCCACACATTCTGTCTGGAGAGAGACAGGGACATAGAGCAAATTCCTTTTTAAAAAAACACGAAGGGCTCTGTACAAAGTGCTTCATCATCACAGTTTGGGCTAACAGCATAATGGAATTTATTTGCATTCTTTTATTTTACAGTCCTTTCCTGCTCCTCTCAGTTCCCTCTTGTCACTTCAGGGACTGCACAGGCACTTGGAGCACAGGAGCTGGCTGTTTTCACAGGCAAGCAGTTAACCTGAGACCCTGAAGATGTGGGTATCAACCTCATCTGTACTCACACTACCTCAGGAGTTTCACTCCATCCCTCCTTGCTGCTGTTTCTGCCTCATTTCTTGTTTCAGATGTAAACTCTCCAGGACAAGGGCTGCTTCCTACCATACCACTGCTATTAATGGGTTTTTTCCTTCATAGGGAAAATTTGATTTTTGCTTATGTTTAGTCAGTACAAAGCAGTCCACCAGTGCCAGCCTTTCTGAGCCCACTGGGTTTTGTTTACTGCCTTCCTGGGCAAGGATCTGCAGCTTTTCCCCCTAAATAAACCCCTTTAGGAGCAGTGGAGGAGCCTTGCTGCATACAGCCCCAAACCAGGGGCTGCCAACTGAGCAGGCTCTGGCAAAGGAAACCAGCTTCTGGGAAGCAGGAGCACTCATGCTGTCTCTTGTCAGTGCTTTGGTGTCAGGAGGAGCCGTGCTGCAGCACCCCCAGGCTGGGAACAATCCCTGATCTGTGGAGGTCATGCCTGAAGATGGTGGCAGGGGAAGGGAAGGTACAAACTGAACAGTGTGATGCTGACAGCTGTCATCTTAATGCCACTGTTTTTTTCCCCCTATTCTGTTTTGTTAGGTTTACTGAAGAGGGAGTGAAATGCACAGTGGGGAAGAGGAGGGGATCAAGTAATGAGAGGGAAAGGCAGGCTGGCATTGATTTTATATAAAATATTAGCTGGCAGCTGGATCTTCCCTACTAAATAGAGGGGCACCCTCAGTGTGAATTCAACTCCATCTCAGAGAATAACCCCACGTGTTGCAGGTGTTCCTTTCCCTTTGCATTTCCATTTTTGTGCTTTAAAATACCTGTAATTGTAAAAAAGTCACTTTTCCTACCCCTGATACAGCATGGGAGATAGGAACAGCAAAGAGAAGCCCTTGGCTTTCCTGGGGGAAAGAGTTTAGGCATTTCTCTGAGGGACACAGATCTGAGCAGGCTCCCAGGGAGAGCTGCCCTGGTACACAGAGCCAGCCATGGTCACCACATCCTTTCTCAGCTCCAAATGAACTCTGTTATTTTGCTAAGTAAAAGATGATTAAACAAGCAGTAAGATGTTATCGTTAGAGGCTTCCTATTAAACTATGACTATAAATACTGGCACAGGGAGGATAAAGCTTCCTCAAGCTAAGCACGTTAGCAGCTAATGTTCCCTTAAACATTGTCCACAAAATGCATTGGCTGACCAAAATGTTTATCAGAGCTGCCTCTTAGGAAACCAAACTGGGTTCTTTTCAGTTCTTCTGGCTGCTTTACATTGAGGGCACTGATGCCATTACCTTTTACATAAAGCTGCACCATTAAATCTAGCCCTCGGATGGTTTTCAACACCACAAAGGCAAAAGATTCATCCAAAAGCCTGCTGAGGCTGAAAAAGAAGCATCCAAGAGGCAGGGCACAGCAAAAGCCTGTAGCATATTTCAATTTCTTTGCAGCTTAATCATAACTCTGCATTAACAAGCGTTTCGCTTGTTCTGAGGTTCATTAAGTCAGCCGGTCAGATCCTTGAGCTGCTGCTGTGTACACTCTTTTCTTTCTTAATGTAGGGTGTGCAGGGTTTTTTCTGTCTAGAGGAGAAGTGTTGGTGAGGCAGAGCAGTGCCAGCCTGCCGTAGCAAACAAAGAGCCCCGAGGCAGAGCTGGATGCTGGAGGGTCCCTCCTCCCAGCCGATGCCAATGCTGCCCTGGCACAGGGGGTGGTGCTCCTGCCACTCCGACCACCACACGTGCACATGGACCCACGCCAGGCAGGCAGGAGGGAACCAGGAGTGATGTCAGACTGAAATTATTAGGCATTTAAAAGTAGAAAATGTGGGCGTTGCTTTTGTCCCGGGTATTCGATCTCTGCCAAGCGAGCAGTGAAAAAAACCCTTCAGGAAAGCTGAGCTGAAACTGTGCAAACATTTGGGGATGAGGCACGGAGTCAGTGTGCTGGAGGTGCTGCTGTGCCTCTGAATTGCCATGGGTGAATTTTGGGCCAGAACCCGAAGCCATCCGCAGGCAAGGGCTGGAGAGTTGACCTTTTTATGGCAGGGCTGGGCTGCAGTGAGCAGAAATGAGCTGCTTCTGTTCAGCTCGTGTCTCATTCACCCAGGGAAACCTGCAAACTCACTGGCATTGATGGGAATCGTGGTTGCAGTTTAACTTCCTCACCTATCAAGGTGTTGCACAGGTAATGGCTGGGGTTTGTGTGCACAGATTTGTGTGTACAAGCTGGGTGAATTCCTCTAGAGCAGGCACTCTACAGCGGCCCAGAACAGGCTGTCTGAAAGGTGTTTCAGTAAGTCAGGTTGGGGAGAAACTGAAATTGAAAAGAATACGACTGCATATTAAGCTCCATGAAGTGGTCATGACAGCTGAGGATCTCAGGATCATAAAATTTTAACAGCTGGATGCAATCAATGGGGACTTTTCATTTTATTTTATTTTTTTTTTTAGTTTAGAAAGAGAGGAAAAAAAAAGTAAAAATGAAGAGAAGCTTCATTTTACTTGAGCAAGTTCTTTAGCCAGGCTCAGCTTTCATTGCTTAATATCACAAATTGTCTTTGATTCGCTATAAATCTCAGCAGTGTCTGTGCTCTGCTGACGCCATCCCTTTCCCAAGGCAGGGATTCCACAGCAGGATGTGTTCAGTATCCCCCTCAACAGCAGCACAACAAGGAATGGAAGCCAGAGAGATGAGTGTTACAGGGAGACTTCCCCAGCGTGTATACAGTTTTCAGAACTTACCCAATAATTAATTAACCTCAAATTGTGCCTGAAAGCTCACAGTAGTTCCAGGCTCAGTCAATAGAAACACTTTACTGTTTGGCTGGGCATCTTCCATTATCATCACATGCAATCATAGACCAGGCTTTCCCTCATATCCCTTTCCTTTGCTTCCTTCTGGGTGATGTCAACACTTGCATTGAGGTGGATGAAGAAATATTTCACAGTTTGAGCTTTGTCAGAGCTATAGAAAAGGAGAATATTGGGAAAGAAAGAAAGAAAGAAAGAAAGAAAGAAAGAAAGAAAGAAAGAAAGAAAGAAAGAAAGAAAGAAAGAAAGAA
>JAOEGS010004986.1:0-33150 GCA_025447755.1 Corythornis vintsioides | reverse complement strand
GAGCTGGTTTCTGCTAGCAGAGTGCTTTGTTTGCAGCTTGCATTGAAGTTGCTGTATCTACAGCTGTGACAAAAAATCCTTCCTTAATACTGTTCTGCAATAGCAGAAGAAGCCCATTTCTTACTGAGGTGTGTAAGCAGAAAGGTCAAGTCTAGAAGTGCCAGAAAACTGCAATTCCCTACCCTCCTTTGGGATGCTGCAGGTCAAGGTGGAGGTACAATGGCAAGTACGTTTGTCCTGATGCTGCATTTGTTCTGTGGGTAAACAGAGACCATCTACTCCCTGCACTGTCATTCTGGCATCTTTCACGACCACTAAAATCTCTTTTAAAAGAAAAAGGAGGTTTCATTAGAAAGTTAGTGGACAATCCAAATGTCAGAGTGAAAAATCTAGAGGAAGGTTAAGGGTTTGTTTTTGTTTTTGTTTTTTTTTTTTTTTTGATACAGCTGCACTGGAGGTGAATGAACACCAGAGCATTTTGATTTCCTGCCTGGTTTCAATAAATGTTGCACTCCCGAGCACCCAAGGGATTGCTGTGGTTTGTCAAAACCAATTAATTTTCTTCCACAGAATGCTTCAGGCACCTCAAAATGTCGTTGGAGAGCTAGCACGCACTAAGGGAGGGAAAGCTAGCAATCAACTGCTGCTCGGGCTCTGCTTCGGGAGCACAGCCCTGCAACCTCCACCAGCAGCACAGACGAGGCAGGAACGAAGGCATATCACCTGGTCACAGGAGGGAGCTGAGGGCAGAGCCAAAGAGAAAATGCCATGTCTTATAAACCCCATGAATATAAACAAGAAATTGCCACTTACGAAACACGCCAGAAAGAAGTTTCCTAAGGGAGAATTCAAAGCTGAAAGTTTGTCTCTCTCACTTGGATTTCCTAGGATCCGTCGCTCAGTGCTAATAGATGTAGCAAGGAGCCAGGAGTGAGAAACTGAACAGTTGCTATTAAGGAAGACATTTGGAAGACAAGCCCTGGAGTGGGGATTCACAGGTTCCTTCCCCAGCCCTCCAACAGAGTCACTGTGCAGAGGAAGGATTTCCCTTGCCTGAGCCTCAATTTACCTACATAGAGTGGCCAGACTGTTATGTTCTCCTCCTCTTCTGTATGAAGATATGAGATCAAACTTGTTTGCAAGTAATTTCAATAATCAGCCATGAAATGCACTAGATGTAAGCACAGTTTTATCATGCTATGATTTCTTTTGTGTCCACTAAAAAGACACCAAGAGTTTACAAATACATTGGAGCTACCATTTATACCCAGAATCAGACAAATAGAGGACTGCTGCTATGAATACTCATTATATGAATGTTATGAATACTTAAATAATTATCCCTGGATGTTAAGTAGCCATCCTTTCCCCTCTACAAAAGGCAGGGATGGAGATGGATGTTTTTCTCTCATGCCAGCACTCTGCAGAAGGGGCAGAAGAAAGGAGAAGTTTGAATTTTACAGAATGTGAGTACTGTGGGGTCACAGGCAAATCCCCACTGAAGTGTGGAATGGAAACCACAGCTCATGTTCCCAGCAAGGGAACTGATTACAGGAAGGCCCAGCCTAGTCACAGTGCCCAGGGGGACTGGGAACCAAGGCTCCTTTGAAGATCCCCAGTCCCTAATCTCAGGGCCAGTGTCATCCTTGCTGCACCACTAACAAAAACAGAAACAAAGAACTTCCAAAATTAAATATGACAGCATGCTGAGCAGTGAAGTGAGCTTTACAGTGTAACAAATCTTTAGAAGAACAAGAAATAAATCCGCCTTTCTTTCTTTTTCTGTTCACCAACCATGGTATCTTCAATGACCTACTTGTTTTTAAAAGTAATCCAACATTTACCGTTGCAATCTTCTTTGCTCCTCAAGTCACATAAACCCCCTGCTGTCTCCTCCTTCTCTATTTACCTGGCCTTACAGCCACAGCAGGGAACTGAAAATCGGCTCCCTGCCTTCTTGCCACAAGCAAAGGCTTCACTTGGGCATCCAACAGATGATAACTAATGCTACTGCTTTAACAATCCTTAGAGGGGCTCTTCTGACATATACAAACATCTAGACCTTGCCACCAGTCCAAGACACATCACCCGTGCTTTTAAGGAACAGCCCTGATAGAAACAGTCATGCCTCTCATTCACAGCATCTCTTTGCACAGGCAGAACTCATGTTTCATTCAGACAGGATTTTTCTCAGTGCTCTAACTTCCTTTTTAATATTTATACCATGGTCAGTGTTCAAAAAGCATGACACTATTGGTTATGGTAGGTACTGAACAAATGCATACTAAATCTGTCTTGGATGCTTACAGGTGTGAAAGGTCAGTTAGAAAAGGGAAAAAAGTCAATAAAACTCGGAAGCCCAGTGAATAACTGAATCAACAAGGAGCAGACACAAATATAAATCCCTAAAAATGAAACAGTGAAATCCTCCAACATACATCAAAACAAAGAGGAGATGCTCCACTTGTCAGTTGGCATTGATCAGCCTGAGAGCAACAGAGGAGAGAGGAGCATCCATAACCATTAGCATCACCTTCCTGCTACATTTCCTCCTTTGACCATTCATCTTCCTTTCTCCCTTCATTTCCTCTGCTCTGGATACAACTTCTCCAACTAGGAAAGGACCTGGCTTATCTCTTATGACATGAAATAGCGTGGAGGGGTTTTTTTAAGTTGGAAAGCTACCTAAATGTTACCAAGATCTGGAGCCTCCCAAGAGTCAGTACTTCCCAAAAGCAGAGCCATCTCTTTATTTAAAGCAAACTATAGCTTTAGCCATAGCAAAAATCCTCCCTCTTTGCACAAAAGTCCTCCTATAAGCAGATCATCTGGATTTCAATGAGGAGGGCAAGGCTGATCTAATATCAGACTCCACTCTCTCTCCTTCACAATAATATTTTAACCCTACATAATTAAAAGGAAGTACCTATAAAGCCAGCAGAATCACTGTGGCTGGATGAAATAAGGGGCCCATTCAAGTTACTCACATCAGATGTCAGAGGTGATCTGTTGTAAGGAGAGCCGATAAATACCCTCACTTAACATGCAAGCTCGCAGCTGCAATTTACCAGGCTGAAGCCACACTAGAACATAAAAACCTCAACTGTGCCCTTGAGAAGTCACCTCCACAGAGTTCTCCCCGCCTTCCCAAGCTTTCCAGCAGAACAAAGGAGATGTGACACACCTTATTGCTTCCCCTAGACAATAATCCCAAGCATCTAATGACAGTTTCGTTCTTTGAACCTTTTAGTACAGCCACATATTTCAACACTGGCTGCTGAAGGCTCCTCCACAAACCAGCATCTGGAAATGACTGAACAGTCTCAAGAAAACCAGGATTCAGTAGTGTCCAGTACCAAGCCTTTGACAAGCCTACCAGGAAGAGCAATGAAAAAAGGCCTGCAGGATTTCAGGTTGAGGGGATACTTGCCTATAAACAATATTTAAAACCTGAAACTATGATGGAATACACATACATCTTTTCTACTGTTTTGTATCTTGCTCAGTGATAGAGTCACATTTCTAGTTATCAGCTCTGCTCACAGGAAACTGAATCCCAGGCTATATCAATTCCCCTGTGAATGTAAAGGAAAAGAAACATCTGGAGACAATAATAAAACCATTAACTTTCCATTAAAGAATAATCTATGTATGTTTTTAAGGAGGCAAATTTTAACGATCTCCACCTAATTATTCATCCTACATTCTAGCAGGGTTGGTGTGGATTTTTTTTTTTTTTAAATGCATTCTGAAGGGAATTATTTAAACTGGAACAAATGTGGGGATCACGCAGGCTTCTTCAGTCAGGGGCAAGACAACCTGGCTGAAGGAGGTTTGCAGAAACACTGACCAAGGTCTCATCATTCCCAAGGATTCACAGGCCTGTGCAACAGCAACACTACTAATTGTCAGAGTTCCACAGAATATTCATGAGGATCTTACAAGCATGTTGACTGGCTTGGTACATCAGCTACGGTTCTGGACACAAAGTGCAGAGCAGCACACTCAGGAGATGCATGCACCTGAGCATCAGTCTGTTGAATGCTGGGCTCATTTAACTTGTCACTGCTGGCAATATAAATCAGCAATGACTCCATAAAACTCATAGCAATCCCCTCGGATTTTGCTAACTCACCAACTAGCAGCAAGTGCATTATCTTTACAAAGTAGTTCTGTAAAGTGAAAAGGTTCAAAACAAGGGCTTTAAGAACAATTACTAACCCTTATAAACACACAGACCCCTCTAAGGACCCACCAGCTAGAGAATAGTCCAGGCTGCACCACACATTTGTTATGTAGACCTGCTCAGCTTAACCACCTGCCTCAGTTTCCCAGTGGGTGACATTAATGAGCTAATAAGTGTGCATGCCTGCACTTCGTTCCAGTTTACATAGCCCCTCCCAACCAAGACTCTCAAACATTTGGAAAGGACCATGTATAGTTTAAGCTAAAATTAACTGGAACATAAATACCAGAATTCAACCATTCAGATCACTCCTTTAGAAAACCTACCTGGGACTCTGGGCTTTCCAACATGAGAAATTGCATGCTAAAGAGCTGGTAAATAGTGAGCCAGTGCTCAGAAAATCCTTTGCTGCTATTTATTGACCAACCAATTGAGATCGGGCTGTGTGACAATGCAGGCAAGTTTATCCCTCCCCTACTAGCAAGCTTCTAAGTTTTATGATCCGAAAAAGCCATTTAAAAAAACCAAACCATAAACCTGGCACACAAACTAACAAACCAGTCATACCTGAGTCCTGCTGGAAAAATCCCTGCCTCAGCTTTCAAATGTTGCAGAACATTTTCATTCACAGCTCCTGAATAAATGGAGCAAGTTTTGAGTCTAAGCCATTTTAGCCTCTGAGACTTCTAGCCTGGTCTTCTGCAACTGTGAAAGCCCATCTTTCTCCACTAAATATCTATACACACACACACACACACACACAAAATCTCATACAAGTATGTATATGCACACCTCAATCTCTCAAAGCAGGGCTCCTGCATCTGCCAACAGGCTGTACACTGCATTGGTACAATGGCTTTGGTGCAGGATCTGCACCACCCACTGGAAAGGATTTAGCGAAGGGTGCTAACGTCACACACTGAACAGCCACATACAGCTATAAATTATTCATACACATTACTCTAATTATGCAAATGTACTAAAAGCTGGAGCATATGTTTCCCTGACATCTCTCAGTACAGATACAATATGGTTCTAGAAGACAGAAAGAGTGAGAAGTAAGACGAAGGGTGTAAGGGGGCTAATGGCGGCAGTCACTGGCCCCAGCAAAGGGTGGCAGAGGATCTCCCATCTCCAACCAAGCTGCTGCAAGGCTAAGGACATTTAAATGCTCCTCCTTGATAATACATTGTTGGCTTTACACTCAGTGCTGAACAGAGTGCTGAGGCTGCTGAACGGCCCAGGCAGATTAAAATAAACCCAAGCAGTTTGGAACAGGGATGTGTTTATCTGGCATCGCACACTTCCTCTTATCAAACACGAGGAGCAGGGGAGGGCACAGCGATGGTGTGCGGAAGCAGGCTGTGTGCTTGCTGGGAGGAGAGGGGGAGGGAACACCAAGGATCAGACAGATAATGCATGAGCTTGGGAAGAAAAAACATGGAGGTGAGCGCCACCTCACTGGGATACAGAATCCATACCCTTGGTCACCCCCAGACAGGCACTAGCTGTTGGAAAACTCAGTGAGGTCCCTTCTCCCCTGCAGTATTGGGGAGTATTGCACACTGCTGCCATGTAAGCAGCTGGCTCTATGTGTTGCCCAAGCTTTGAGCTCAGGCTCCTTCCCTATGTAGAGTACAGTGCAGTCACTAGGTATCACTCACTCCCACTCCAGAGGCTGGGCTGACTCCTCAGAAGGAAAAGGCCAGAAGCACTCTGCTACAGAGTTTTGAAGCCCAAAATGCTGGTCAAGGTTCTGGACTGAGTATCAGATTAGCATCTTATTCTCAACTCTGCCATGTCTAAGGATCACATCCACTGCCCTTCTGTAATGTCCAGTCCTTCTGACAGAGCCCTTTGGAAGCAGGCACCCTTCTCAGACACGACATGCAGGGCACTGAGTGCAGGGCTCTGATTCTCTAGCATCACTCATTTAAAATCCCATCAACACTTTCCAAATTCTCCAGCCCTACTGAATGAACAGGTGAGTGTTTCTATACCCAGAGAAAACAAGAGAGAAAATTACACATTATGTAATACCACAGCTACTCAGAAGATTTAGGCTATGTTACTATTGTGCCCATAGTTACACGAGATAAAGTTGAACAGAAACCCTTGGCAGCTCCTTTGATAAGAGCATGTCTTACCTCCTAGTACTGGCATTAAAGAGACTCTAGCTCTGTACCAGCAGTCTTGTAAGGGATGCCTCACACAGCCACGTGAAACTCGTGCTGCAGAAGCTCCAGTATGAGAGAGCCTGTGACTTGCAGTAATATGCAAGATGGATGCCACTTCAGCTCTTCAGATCCAAGCCAAAACTCTGTTAATATACTTTTTTTTTTAATACAAGATTTTCCTTGTGCACAGCTGAACCACAGTTTCTCACCTGTGGCTGCCACGCTTTGAAAACAAGAGGTGATGTATCAGAGAAGCAGCTCTGAGCAGAAGGGAGAGGCAGAATGCAGGTGACACTGCGAGGCAGATGAAGGTGGGGGTACCTGGTCACTCTGCCCCCAAGCCCTGGTCAGCAGAACTGCCCTTCCTTTTCACAAAAGGCCAGATCAATGAACAGTAGCACTTCTGCCAGGCAAAACAAAGCTGAGAAAACAGCACAAGATAACAAGCAAGAAGAAAAGACAGTAATGAACTTGAACCACCAAGGGGAGAGCAGGCACAGCACAGATCCATCTCTGCTCCCCACTCTGCCTCTGCCTGCCAAACTGGGAAGGCTGCACCCCCACTGTGCAATGCCTCTGTGAGAGTTTGTCCCTGCTACTGAAGCAGCACTTCAGAAAGGAAGAGAGCACAGAAAAGGGGGCTCAGCACTTACATCACTTGGCTTCTCCCCATCTCATTCGGAATGTTTTGGCTTCCCTAGCAATTGCCAGTGAAGAAACAAAGCCATTAACAGGCCCTGACAGATAAAAGGTACTAGAAAAGGAGGAGGAGGAGGACATGGTCTGACCAGATAGCTGCTCACCTCAGAAGACAGGATCAAACACAATTTAGATAAGCCAGAGGAGACTTGGAACCTCAGCCCAGCTACCCAACAAAGGCGTTTAACACAACACCCAGGGGAGCTGCTCAGCAAGACACAAAACCCAGCAGCACACACAGCAGCTGCTGTCAGTCTCACCATGAGTGCCAGCATAGCAGGGCACGGGCAGCTTGGGACAGGGCTGCACCAGCATGGGAACTGTGTCTCAACCACACAGTCTACCCTGGAGCAGGCTTTGTAATGTGAAGAAACCATCTAGGCTGAAAACACAACAAATTCATCCACTTTTGACTAAAGTCAACAAATTTTGCTTGTGCCACGTACACCAGAGGAAACAGAAATTTAACAAGAAATGGCAAAGCCAACCATTTTTTTTTGTCCTGCAAAGTGAGGAAGAGTCCACCGTAGCCACAAAGAAGTCACTAACAGAATAAGAACAGAATTAAGACAGGGAGTTGGATTTTTAGTGTAATATACTTTATTCTAGGCATAATTATGTAAAGAATTTTATCCTAGCCAGTAGCAATTTAGGGTTCCAGAGTCACTGTGACAGTCAGAGTTCAATTAACAATGATTGGTGCTCTGTTATCTCTAGTGAGCTGCAAGGGAGGTGAGGACAGAGAGGTAGCAACATGCCCTTATGTCTGAATGCTGGGGTTTGTTTTGAGGCATGCCTGGAAGCAACCAGCCAGCCAGCACAGGGCTGAACCAAGCAGAGAATTAATTCAGCAAGGCCACAGTCCTCCCTACAGACCCACAGCAGTCAGATAGGCAGGTAGCCTCACTGAAAGCACTGTGGTGCTTTCAAGGCCCAGACTTCAGAAGAGAAGTGAGGTGGTTAATAGTTAAAGGATTTTCATTGCTAACCAAAGAACAGGTTCACATCCTTTCACAGGAAAGGCTCAAAAAAAAAAATTGTAAGTAAACCTGACAAACTTGGGAGGAGGGTACTTTTATCATTTATTGATGTCACTTGGATAGTTAGGCCTGAACTGGAAAGGGAAGATCCACTTCTGCATGACACCACTCCAGACCCTGAGAGCTGATGGTGGAACCCACCACTGGCACAGCATTCCCCACTAGAATTCAGAATGGCCTAGGCATCAATAGAGCACTTTCCCCCTATTTCTAATATCACTATACATATATTTGCACTATACACCAGAACCCCCCCCACCCCACAGGCATTTTGAATGTCCCAGGCCAACCTGGCAACCCCAAGGAGTATCAGCAAGCACTGAGAAAAACAGGCTCCACTTGCCCCATCCTTTATTATCTTTTCTGCCCCATATGGACTTATTCTTGCTTAATGATAAACCTTCCTAAGAAATGCCAGTGGGTGGGATTTGCTTCCAGGTAGATGGGTGTTTCAGCTCCCACCACTCCTCTTGCAGGGCTTTCCCTTCCACCCTGGGTCTGCTTGCTCTGGGTCAGGGCACAGCACAGCTCTGCAGGTTGGTACAGGTCTCCCAACACCTCCAACCTGGTTTCAAGTCAGCATGACAATAGAACAACATGAGCAACCCAATCCAAGTCGTGGCCAGGCAATGCCCTTTACAGTGTGCATCCAAATCTTATGATTTAATTGCCACCCTCTACATTTTCAGTGTGGGTGCAGCAGAATATGGATTCGTTTGGTTGCTTTTTTATGCATGTCTCAGTGGTTTATAGCACCATCATATGACATTAAACAGCTCCCATACTGCAGCTCATGTGAAGTTGTATGTAACTGGTGGGTAAGAGGACTCCCTGCAAGTACAGCTCCAAATTCTTCAGGATGAAGCCCTCTGTGCTGCTTCACACCCGTGAAGCTAAGCCAGTCTGCACTAACAATTTATGTGGTCTCTACAAGTCATTCACTTGATACTGCATTTATGAACCAACCCTCAATTCCACATACCAGGTTCCCTCTGGAGACTCATGGACAGCCTCTACTGGTCCTTTCTGGTGTTTTAAGAGCTGCATGCTGGAATTCTCATTAGCTTATTTCTTGGCTTCAGGTGGTTTATGCATTCACCAAACATAAGAGTCACGCACACTCCCTCCCTTCACAAGAAGGTTCCAAAACACATTTCCAAAACCCCTTAAATCCCTCTGTAGTCAGTTTATCTGGCATTAATCCAAGAAAGTGATGCACCATGTTCTATGAGAAAAATTAAACAGAAGTGGGAAGCTGTCTTACCTGTAATTAACTGACTGGCCAATAGGAGTCAAGTGCTGGCAAATTGGAGGTGTAATTTCTATTTAATTATGGCATTAAAAAAATTACATGATATACCTATTTAACATGCAAAGGAGCAAAATCAAAGCTAATAAGAATAAATTGTCAGAGAGGACATGTACAAAATGCAGTAGCAATCTTTTGTTTTTGAAGTGTGCTCTGCTAAAGAGTGTGTTGGCTGCTGTGCCTGTGTGTTGCCTGGAAAGCCTGCAGCCCCAGCTCTAAGACCCTGCCAACATGCAAAACTTCATTGCACAAATGCACAGGTACAACCAGAAATAAGTGTTCAAATCAAAGCAGTGTATATGCTTTTCATGCTCCATATGGAGATGGCATCAGTCCATCTGAAGTTTGCTGGAAACTGGGCAAGCAAAGCCCAGATAACACCACTGCAGAGCTCAGATGTGGGCATGACTGAGTGGATGAATTACCAATGAGTTTTGCAAGCCCTCAGTGAAACTCTCTTTAAAATGTATTTAATATAAAATAGTGAAACTTCTGTGTTTAGACATTGGGTCATAATCCACAGTATAAAACATGACCAATTCCACTGAAGCCAGTGTAGCTACTCGTGTGAGACAGACAGCAAGAGCCCCATAAATCTGGTATCTGAGAACATGTCACTGAAACATAAATAGACCTCGTGTTTCTTTCAGGGGCAACAAATCTATCATGATAGAGAAGCCTATTTTCTTTAGATTAACACAATAACCCTAATATCAAATTACTCCATTTCAAAACAACTAGTCAGCACAACAGTGTTGGGAAGGGGAGACAGGGAGGGTCTTAGAGACCCTTTGATCCACAAACCTAATAAACCACAATGAAGCTGTTCTGTAATTGCCCTAACCCAACCCAGAGCACTGCTGCCAGGAAAAGAGGAGTCTGGCTTCTGCAACCTGCCATACCTGGGACCCAGTGATAAATCAGGGAGCAAGATACAGATGCCAGCATCAGTGACACAGCTTTGTTTTGTGGCACTTGGCAGCAGAAGCCAAACAAGAATTACAGTTTTCTCTGCAATGTATAAAAAAATACAGTTTCCAATGGCTAGTCAAATTATCCTTAGAGCATTTTCTGCTTTGTCAACACAAGTTTAAAACACAAATTAAACTACCTTCAGCATTGGAAGAAAGATTGGTTGGATTTAAGATGCATTCAGTGTGTCCTATAGGGAAAAAAACCCACAGGTACATGCTCAGATAGTAATGACATGCAGCCCCAGAGACAGACAGATATGAAACATGCTCACTCCCACACAGACAATAAATGCATCAAATTGACCAGCACCCAGAAGCACAGCCAGACACAACCCTGCACACGGTGTGAGCTGAGAGGGTGACTTATTGCAAGTGTTCACACGGGTGATTGCTGCAGATGAGAACATTCATTGCCACAAGGAAGGCAGCACAGGTAAAAGACAGACAGCTTACCCCTCTGAGCTGCTGGACTCCACCAAATATCCTCATCACTCCATCAATCTCTTGTTCCAGCCTCCTGGCCCAGTACTGCATACTGCAAGAGATGGAGAGACAGAGAGAAAGAGAAAGGGAGAGAAAGAAAGAGAGAGAAAGAGTCAGAGACCCGACACACAGTAGACAAGCGAGGTGCTGGAAGGGAGAGGGAGGAAATCTGTGCCCTCAGCTAAGTTAACCACTCTCTTCTGCAGCACCAGGTGCAAGCAGAACACCAAGAACATGCAGCTTTGAGAATTACAGCTGGGGCAGGTTATAAATTTCAACACTTCAGAATTTATGCAGAAGGCACCACAGAGAGAAAGAGGGGGGAAATGTACAACAAAAATTGCAAGGCATGGGTGTTTTCTGTTCTTATATAAACAGTTGCAGTAGATAATTATTTAAGTCCCGAGTGATTAAAATGGTTGAAGTGCTGTGGTGTACAGAAAACAGCTTCACTGCTTCAGCAGGGCTCTGGGACAGAGAGCAAACACAGAGCCATGGCAGGACAGAGGTGTCTTGTCCTGCTGTGGCAATGGATTATCACTGCAGCACAACAGAAGAGACTCAGGCCGAGCCAGGAGCCAAGCACAGTGCATCAACTGCCCAAAGGCTGTGCTGCTTCCCACCTTCAGCTAAAGCCAAGCTGAGCCAGGCACCAATTCTGCCAGGTGCACTGTGGGGCAGTGGAAAGGGCCAAGAGGTGCCACATGACATCTCCTTTGCCTTGAGCTCTGGACAGCAAGAAAGCTGGCTCTCAGTCCTCCCACCAGGAACAACACCCCCCAATATATTCAGCTGCACAGATTTCCTCTTACAGTAATACCATCAAGTTAAAAACAACAACAAAAACCCTCTTCTAAATCCACAGAAGTTGATAACTCTCCTTCTTTTAATGAGATTTTCTGATTCCAGCCACTGGTCACGCACATGTCAAATCTCCCATCTGACCTGGAAAAATCAACACTCGATTGCCTCTGCCCCACCAGGCACTGCTGTTAACTGGTGCTTTTCCCACAGCAGCATTCATCTGTCAACACCACACCAGCAAAAGGCAGGAAAGAGCAGAAGGAGTAGAAGGTAGGGCTGACAGCATGGCAAAGTCACAATGGGAGGCAGCAGACAAGCTCAGAGGCTTTACACTTTTGGTTAGGTTCACCAAGCGATTTCACCCTTCGTGAAGAGACATCCCCCTGTCAGCCCACACACACTCCCCCACAGTGTGTGCAAAGCCACAGCAGCTCTCCTGGAGAGCAAGGAGCAAAGAAACCCAACTAAGAAGCAAGTTCATAGAGGATTCTAAATCACAGAGAACAGCCCAAAACCTGAGCAGAAAGATCAAAGCAGAAAGATGCCCAAGACGACCATCAGAAGAGAGCTGAAGCATGGCTTGTGGGGGGGGGACAGAGAGAGAGGGAAGGACTGGCAGATGCATGTTACTCACACAGGCACAATTAATGCCAGTTAATAACATGCAAGACTGTGGATGAAAACAAGATGTAACTGCATATGCCAAATCTTCCCAGCGTAACTTATGTTATTTCCCACGTTCCAGTAGAGGCAACACTGTCTCCTCTCTCCTGGGAGCCTGGGCTGGGGAGGAGGAAAATCCAGGTGAGGAAACAGGTGAGGACCCACCTTGATGTCAAAGCCTGCAGGGGGACTGCCAGAGTAAAGACAACAGGTCACAGAGTTCAGAGGGAGTTGGGTTCTTTGGGCTTTTTTCCCTTTCAGTCAAATATTTTGTTTGCTACCAAAGGCATATTCAGGTTGTCCAAAGCTACCTATAAATCTTCTGAAGTATTTTAGCAAAAAAAAAAAAATTTATTCTTACACAAGCCATTAATTAAAAAAAAAAAAAAAAAAACCTTGAAACACCAGAACTGATTTAATCTTTTTTTTCCCCTCCCTCCTTCAGTTTGTCCAGTGAACTGAAAAGAAATCAGTTATATGCTCATACTCAGCCACAGGTCCAAGAAGACCCACTGAAGACTTGTGGAGCTGACACCATTCCTTAACTTCCAGCTTTGTGCAAGATCTTAGATTTCAGTGACACCTGCCTGTGTCAGCTCCCTCCAGGAACACCCACCCCACCCCGGCAAGGGAAAATTGCTGTCCATCTTCAGCTCTATCCATCAACATTAACAACTGCTCAGATCCACATAAATGTAATGGATAGCCAAGCCTTTGGAGAGGATTAGTTACAGAGGAGGCAGAGCATCAGTATTACTCTGTTGGTATATGCAAAAGAGACACTGAGTGCTCAGTTGGGCTGGGATTTAAAATTAATTTAAATTTAGTCAGCAGATTTGTTTTTAAAAAAAAAAAAAAAATCAACTTATTCCACCCCCTGCCTCAGCCCAAAGAAGTACTACTATTTTAGGGAAAAGTCATTGGATTTTTCATTCATAAGAAAGACAACAAGGCCCTTTAATTGTGCAGTCTTATGCTACCTAGTGCTCCACCTTACAGGTCAGCAGTCTCCCAAAAAGTCCAGCTAAGCCTTGTAGTGCAAGCTTTAGATATCAATACTGTTAAAAAGTGCACTACACTATCAAAAAAAGGCAAGAGTTGCATAGTTGACACCAGGTTTCTAGATTAAAAAAAAAGTAATAGCAGAAGTAGCTTCTTTTTTTGGTGTACTGTGGCTGTATGAGAGCTTTTGCCAGTGATAGTAAGAATTTTTTTTCTGACTGGCACATCCCATACCCACACCACAGCACCAGCAAGCCCTTGTGTATATCTGACCCCATTACTATGTCCCTCTAGCCCTAGTACTGTCCATGACCAGAAGTCTTTAATGGGAAGCATCCCAGAATTGGGAGTTTCCATCTCACTTGCCATATCACACTTCACATCTCTTGGTTGGAAGAGACTTTCAAGATCATCTAGCCCAACCTTCAACCCAACACTGCAAGCTCACCACTAAACTGTGTCCCTAAGCACCATGTCCACGTGCCATCTAAATGCCTCCAGGGATGGTGACTCCACCACTGCCCTGGGAGACCCTTCCAATGTCCGATAACCCTTTCAGTGAAGAAATGTTTCCTAGTACCCAACCCAAACCTCCCCTGGCACAGCTGGCAGCCATTCCCTCTGCTCCTGTCACACATCACCGGGGAGAAGAGGCTGTCCCCATCCTCACTCCAACCTCCTTTCAGGTAGTTGTAGAGAGCAATAAGGCCTCACCTCAGACTCCTCCAGACTAAACAACACAAACTCCCACAGCAGCAACTCATAGGAGCTGGGTTGAAAGCAACTATTAAAAAAAACAAACATAAATACATAAAACCTGTTATTATTCTGCCTCAGTTGACCTTCTGCCTCTTGTTTCTCTCTAAAATTTTATGCAAGATGTGACCATAGCAAGGATGAAGAGGGTAAACAAACTGATATCCTGAATGGGAACATGGAGGTTTCTCTTTGAAGCGTGTCTCCTATGGAAGCTGTAAGCAGCAAGACATGACAATCCCTGCATTTCTGGCCCATTACTGAAGGCCTCAGGTGGCCTTACAGGGCTTGAGGAGCAATAACTCCTCAGAACACACAAACTGGAGTGCCCTACTGATCTTGTGAAATGGCATTTACAAATAAAGCATAAAGAAAACAGCTGATGCACCAACTGGGAAGCCACTAGCATGGATGTAGTGCTGCTCACAGAAAGCCACCAGGCTCTCTTTATGAGCCGTGCACCACTTTAGTGCCCTCTGTAGTGAATTAACACAGGCAAGGAGAAAAATCTTTGAGCTCAAGTACTTAGGATGGCACTTGATAGCTTTGTGCCTACAAGAACAACATGCAAGGAGCTCGGTCGCCCGGCCATCACCTGTTCCCTCTTTAGCAGTGACATGCACCACACATCCCAGTGATCCCCGTCCTTCCAGCTGGCTCTGCCTTTGCTGGGGAGTCTCCATAGGACTCTTCAACATAAAGACTGTACGACTCTCAGATGCACAAGCACGATCACACATTCAGGACACACATTAAAAATCTCTTGCATCAAAAAAGGGGGCTGTTTCCTTCCCCTCTATATTCTACAGCCTCCTGTGAAACGTTTAACAAGGGACAGAAGTGATTTTTGAAAACACAACACCATTTATCACTGCCTTGCCAAACAAAACTACAAAAATGCTAATTGATTTCGTAATTTGCATATTTGATTTTTCTTAAAGATGAGATTAAGTAGGCTTGAAAAAGGCAGCAGAGCTTCAAAACTATTTACTGTGACAGGCAGCACATCAGGAGACAAGTCACTGCTACAGTCAGGGCCATGAAGACAAGGACCCCACCTGTCCACACCTTTCAAAAGGCCCCTGTGCTCTGCCACTGGCCACAGCAGCCCTTACTCAGGGCTTGAGCATTTGCAGAGACTTCTGTTCATGCCCACGGTGGTCTGGGGGGGCTAGAGCACTGCTCCAGCTGTGTGGCTGCAGAAGAAACTGGGGATTGCTTGGAAAGACAGAAGACAGACTGTCCTTGGCCCACGTCCTCCCACACCTGTGCACAGATGGCAGCCTGGAGTCTTATGTAGGGAAGCTGAAGACATCTGTAGACAAACCACCAGTGCAAATCACACTGCCAGCCTGTGGCCAGCACCACGAGGATGGCTCAGCCCAGGGTCCCTCTGCCCCTTGGTACCTCAGACTTCACGGGCTGCAGCCACACCTCTTCATGTCTAACCCAGGGGAGGGCAAGGCAGCTACACAAAGTGTAACTGGCAAGAGGCCTCTCACAAAGGTGCTGGGAAAGGAGAAGTGAGAGGAAAGAAAATTAGTTTTCTGCTTGAGGACACTTATTTTTTTAAAAAAGCCTGAGGAGAATGCTTGTTTTGCTGGGAGCAAGAGACAATATTAAATAAAATAAAATAAAATAGGAGACATGGTCCTTTTCTCTTGCTGCCTTCCTGGTCCAAAAAAATAAGAGAAAGATTGCCACAAATGTGAAAGGACAAGAGGAAAAACTACTTGCTAAGTGATATACTGCCCAAAAGCTTCTTGGGTTCTACACAGAGAGTGTTCTGTACAAGTGTCTACACTTCACGGGGTGTGTTCAGCCAAGAATGCTTCACCGTGAATCATCCGCTTTGGTTCAGTGCCCAAATATTGCTATTTAATAAGGTTATTAATTACTGTGTTGTCTAATTTTTGCTGTGCAGGAACTTCTTATAATTGGCTTATTCCTTCAAGATGCTTAATCCTTTAACCATAACAGCGTGTGTGTCAGCACACACGTGTCCATGTGAGCATGTGCACACTCGTGCCCCCTCTGACTTTGCTGCATCTCTTGCATACCTAAGGTGACAAAACCCCACGAGACAATATTTACCCAGCAAGGAAAAACAAGTTGCCTTTTTCTTTTTCCCCCCCTAAGATACAACTTGCAGAGAGTACCTCTTTCCTTCAAAATAACCACACAACTTACTGACCATGCTTCCAGACAGAACCAGGCCTCCCACACTGTCATTTTATGACTCCTTTTAAATGTAAAGTCTGGGCACAGGTGTTTATATAAAGGAAGGGTAGGGAAAAATCTGCCTCCTGTACTAGTGTTTTCTTAGTATTTGTCAAGACATTCTTCACCTATACCATCTGGTCTCCTCTATAATAAGAATGCATCTTTGACATTATTTTGAGAGAAAGAAGGGATGGATGAATATTAAAACTATATCTCAAGGAAAGCCTTTAAGAAACATGAAAGGGAAAGATACCGGGATAGCGTGTTCTAAATTCATCTCTGTCAAATTATTTTGTCCTCTCAGTTTAAACACTAAATTTTTGCACCTGTTTCTCTGTCTTATCTTTCGACTGCTTCATCTTTACAATTTTTTTGCAGTAGGGTATGGCTTTTTAAAAAAAAAAAAATAAAAATCACACCACCATAAAAAGATGACTAGGGAGTTTTCTCAACCTGCAGGATAGATAAAGTTGGACAAAAAGTAAGGGAAAATTACTCAGAAACTTCATTAACAGTTCTTGAGCACAAATATTCTTGTAGGTACCTGCAGGAAAGCCAACAGTAACTGTCAACTTGCCACCAGTGACATTTAGGGCAATAGAAAAATATTTCCTTACATTTAATTTCTCTATTGGAAGACAATTATTAACCATTTAAGGTCCAAATCCATCTAGAAGCAGAACAGAAGTTCAGTCAGCCACAGACATTTGGGAGGGCAGGCATTTTGGGAATCAAACCCAGTGCTGTATGAGGAAGAAAATATCACCTCCCCAGTCTTGTCCAAGAAACTACTTTACAACTGTGGAATAAATGTGCCCTTCTGCTGTAAGAGCACTTCATTGATTCAAAGTTTGTGATCCATGGTAATTCTCAAGATCTTTTCTGCCACACTGCTACTACAAACAGATATTATTTATTCTGTATTTGTACATTTGATTTCCCCCTCTTAAGTGCAGCACTTTGCATTTGTTTCCACTGAATTTCATTTTGCTGATATCCAGCTCGCCGTTCAATTTTTCTAGATCATTTTGAATTCTGGTAATGCCTTCCAAAGCACATCCAACCCCCTCCTAGCTCAGTGTCACCTGCAAGTTTTATATTTCCCATTCCATTGACTAAGTTATTAATGAAAGCATTGAATAAAAGTAGGCCCAGGGCAGATCCCTGCAGAATCCCACTTGAAACGCCCTCCTAGGGGCACAAGACAAGAGGCACAATAACTATTCTTTGAGAGCCACATGTCTAATCAAAATATCTTTAATTTCAAACTTTATAAAAAGCTGATTTGGAATATTTGATATTCAAAGGAGATGAAGGTTAAAGGACAATTCAGTGAATAATTTAAAGCCTACGAGTGGGTTTTAGGAAAATGGCAATCTGTTGGTGGATGGTTTGCCAAGAGAAAGAGGAAAGAGAAGTCACTGAATGCATTAGCTGGTACATCTGCCCAGCAGAGCTGCAAAAGGCCTCCACATAGGCACTGTATTCTTCTGATCTAACACATGCACAAGCTTGTGAAGAGAATAAATGGCAAAGCAAGCACAGGAAATGTCCTGCAGACTGTATGGCAGAGGAGAGCATTTTCCCAAATGGTACCTCCAGCCACGAATGCCACCAGCGAGTCCCTTCCATCCTCATCAACCTAGAGTTCATCTTCACATCACCACACAATGATGCAGCCATCCTGTGATGAATACTTGGACATGAAGAGCATAATCTGGCAGAACCTCCTTATAACGTTCTCCAAATACATTGAAAATATTCAGCAATTAATCCACACAGTAAATCTGATCTCGGCACACTGTCACCAACTCATGCTTCTCTAAGTGGAAACAGAACTGGGTGGTACACCAGTTTGCTCTTTTCAAATGGAGACAGAAAAACTTCAGCAAGAAGTCCTCTGCCATATGGAGAGTCTAATGAAGCCACTTAAGAACTGCATAAGCAAAACTGATTTTACTTGCCCTTCAACAGGAATAAAATAGTTATAGAATTTACATCTGCAAACCCAGATCGACTGTTCCTGCTGCTATGGGGATGGCCCTGCAAATAGGAACTTTACTGGGTGACTCCCTCACCCCTTGTGTGATGGTTGCAGAAGCCCCAGCAGGCAAGTCCCAGACTGTGACACAAGTGACATAAGCCAAAGGCAGTAACTGCCATTACTGGAGCTGTACTGGAGACATCAGCAACATGCTATCCCCAATAATTAACAGTTCAGAGCCAAAGCTAGCCTAGTGCCTTAGCCTCCAGGCTTCCTGGAAAGCCTCACTCTTATATTACATCTTGAAACTAGATTTCTATGGCACACTTGCTGATGCACATCAGGAAAGAGAGAAGCCCCTGGGTTCCACCATGTTTGCACTCTTGTCACACAGGATTAGAACCGGGCTCCTAATCTCAAAGCCTGTCACAAATCTGGACATGAAACACAATGAATTAATAAATAAGTGAATAGGTGTCAGTTTTCTGAAGCACAGTACCTGCATAAATTTCACCCAGTGCAGCTGCTTGTCATTTTCAGTAGCCCTTGAGACCCCAATGGCTGATAACTCTTGCACATCACTTTGCAACCCATTATACTGATGAAGTTTTAAGATAAAACCTTACTCCTTGCTAACTCCTCCTGTTTTACAGATGCAATCTGAGTAGAGGATGATGAGATCCCATCCCCCACGGCAAAGATAAGGTTACAGAAGGTAGGTCTTAGGAAGGATTTTGCAAGCTACATGAATTATTAAAGTCCTTTATGATATAATGACAGACATATCAGGTTATTTGTTTATTCTGTGTATAATTCATGACTCTCTTGGGAGCTAGACAGAAGTAAGATAGCTTGTTGCATCTTTTTGTTCATTCCAGTAAATCCTCATCACCAGATAGAAGGTTGAACCACTCCAGAAGACAAAACAGCCACAACTTGAGACATTTGCACTTTTGGTTGGAGATGGGACAGCTTTTTTCACAGCCTGGAGAAACAACAAAGCTGTCACTTGAGTATATCAGGCTAGGTGGCCAGAAGACAACAGTCCAGGCAGTGTTTCTGTATTATGCTACCAAAATATTATCATACAAAGCATAAGCAAACAGCTTTGTCATTAGATGCTATGAGCTGCCCCACGCTCATTGCTGAGCAACAGCAGAACTATCCAAGCTGACAAAGTCAAACAGCTCTCTTTGCTTGGGTCATCTGTGTAAAGAGCCTGGTCAAGATAGAGGCAAAGCAGGATAAAGGAGTTCCATGTCCTGATGGCTAGAATGAGATTGTGAATACATACATTGTAGGCATCTCTCATTTCTCTAGCATGTGAGGGAGGGATGTTACTCCATTGTGGCAACTAGGAAGAAGATTGACTAGAGCCCCTGACACACACTACTGTAGAAAGCTGCAGCAAAACACAAACATGGCCAAGGTGAAAATGGCACACTGGGTAACTCTTTATCAGCTGCACACTGGAGGACTCCTTTCAGCACCACTCTTCCCATTGCACATTTCAGCTGAAGAGAAAAACATTAGTCACACAATTGTTCATCTGATCACCAAAATACAAGCTGTGCTACGGATTCTGATAGAGGACTAGTCAGACCTCTGCTGAATTTGTGTCTACAAATTCTCTCCTTACCAAGAAAAGATATCATTAACCTCTGCCAAAGACCTCCTGCTACAAGAGCTATTTAGGGGCATCCATTGCCATTATTTTCAGCCTCTAACCATGTTAATCCAAGTCTCCTGGGGTTTTTGGAGTAGTCTCTCACAGCACCATACTCAACATTCCTCGGGGGCTTTTGGGTGTCACTGTCACTAGATGCCTATCTAGTTAAGTCTCCCATCTTAAACAACCACTCTCCCCACCATCCCCCTACCTGAGAGATTCCTGGCTCCTAGAGAGAGTTGTAATCATTGTTATTATAAAGCACTTAGCGATGCTCACTCATTGCATCTCTCACCAGCCAAACACCCAGAACCCTGTCATTTCATATGCAGTAGCCTTCATTTGCAGAAGCTCTTCATTGTATTAGTCCCTTTCAGCAATGAAAGAAAAAAGGAGTGGGGGTGGAGAGCATTAAAAAAAAAAAAATGTTTACTGCATTTTATGCCATTACCTCACTGCTTTGTGATACACATCTAAAAGCTGTCTGCAAGACCTCTCCTGTTGGAAGGTGGCATCCAGACGTGCTCTGAGGCAGGGGCAGTGGAAGCATATAGCTCAGTTTGGTTTTGTCCCAGTGCTGCTGCATCACTCAGAGCACTACAGCAACAGGAATTAAGCCATCAACTTTCACAGGTCACCTCCTTTCTCCTTCTCCCCATTCCCCAGCTAGGGCAAATACTGCTCCTCCCACAAGAAAAAAAAAGCATATACATACAAACCTTCCCTTTGGAAAGGACACAAGACCACTGCAATGGAGGTGACTGAACCACACTGGAAATACTCAGATGTGCTACTGGATTTGCTGTACGTGCCCAGTGCATTGGTCCATCAAGCTGTTTCCCCATCTCCACCTGAAGCCAGCTTTTCACACTGGAATAAGGTGTACCTCCTTGGCTGCAGGATCCCGTGAAAGAAGGATGCTGTCTGGAGCACTTTTAGGAACAAGGATGCTTTGCTGAGCACCTTGGGAGTTCCCCCAGCTGCAAGAAACCATCACTTTGCAACAAAGCTGTCTTCCCTTCCAGAAGGGAAGGAGCACTAGGCAACTCTAGTGGAGCCTAAGCACAGATGTGACCCTTTCCTCCCCAGGTGCCTTAAGCTAATGAACCAGCATTGCACCCATAACCTTGCTGCAGAGTTATCAGTCACCATCCACACTCCCTCACCATTGCAGTATCACAATTAAAGCACACAGATAGTGCAACGACCCATCAAATATAATTTTGAAGGGACTGATCAACTTTAAATTGTCAAATCCTCCTAACATGTCTGATGAAGATATTTTCTTTTTTTTTTTTCTTTTTTTTTTTTTTTAGGAGGAGAGAATGGTGCTACGAAGGTGAAGCAGTAATCTCAAATCCAGACAGACTTTTGGGAGCAGAGTCAGAACTGCAGTTCAGTCTCCTGATGCTAAATTTGATGTTTGCCCTTGGAAGACAGCACTGGAACACTGAAGGAGGAAACTCACACACCAATGGATACCCTGGAGCAGGTCTCCTCCCAGCCCTCACACATGATACATTCACATGTAACTGAAATCTAAGATTACAAGATAATTCTATCTTCTGCTTTTCTAAACTAGTAATGACATTAAAACCAAAAACATCTGTCATTCAAAAGACCTATGAATATAATGTCTCAGACTTTTCTTCTGTAAGAGAGAAAAATCCCAGTCTCTAATGTGGTCTTCTCAATGGGGCCTGTGACATCACCAGGCCCTTTCTATTTAGAATAATGACTTCTTCCACATGCCAAGAGATTTGAAATTACCTGTGAAATGTATTTCCCTAGGCACAGGCTCGAGAAGCATGTAAATTACCCAGCTTAATGGCCTCTAGACTGTCTCTGAGACACACAGGGAGTGGGAAATGTTCAGATGATATCTCAGGTACCATCTGAGGGGATAAATCTCCAAATGGATGGTCAGGAGCTCCCTACAGCTCCCCCAGCAAGCTGTCCCACTGGTGAGTGCCCGCCACAAAGAAGCAATGAGCGCAAGATACCAAATTCTACATGAGTGCATCATCAGCACAAAAATGCAATTTTAAAGAGAGCATTTCTTGGGAAAGGTGCCTGACCATAATCTACACGGCACAAGCAGCCAACGTAGGGCTGATGCAGCAGAGGGCACCCATTTCATTTGCAAAAGCCCAGTGCTGAGCACACTGAGCACTCAGCAGCAAGGCCTCTTACCCTCCATCTAACTACAGAGAACAGCAATACCCAAGCTTTGATGTCCAGGCATTTGCCAGAGAACAGCGTCCTTCCGAGAAGCTTTTCATCCACAAGGACAGTTCCCACTCTTCCAATAGCAAAGAAAGGCACAGATACTGTCCCTGGAGTCCAAATCCTCCTGGCCATGCTCCTGTTCCTGCAGTAGAACCTGATGTCTTGTTAGCAAATAGCTGAATAAGCATTTATCCCGAAACAAAGAGCGTGGATCCATCTGGAAGAACAGAAGAAGTGGTCTGGGTTGCATTTCCTACTTCACTGCTGACACACTGGGGTCTCTGAAGCCTTAGTTTCATCAGCAGAATGAGCTACTGTACAAGTGACATTACAAAGTGTGTGCATAAAAAAAGCTTATAAGGAGTGAAAGCCTGAGAAGAGGACAAGACACTCACACAGCAATGGGGAGGGGGGACAATCCAAACCACACTGTGAAAGAATTACTTTTCTCCCCAGGGAGCAAGCCTGAGGCACACAAGCTTTGCTCCTGATGCTAGCCAAGGCTGACAGGTTGGTCACCTCTGAAAGTGTGGCAGATAAAAAGTAGGCCAGAAGATCAACTGGGGATAAGAGAACACCTGGAAGATAGGCCTGGCAATGGAAAAATGGGCCAAATTCCTCAGTGTAAATCTCAAAACAAAGGTGTAAGACAAGGTCTTTGCTGAGACTCTTCCAAAGTGAGAAAGTGTCCTCCTTACCAGATACAAGCATCTTGCTAACCCACATACTGTGGTACAGCAGCAAGATTAACACAGAAGCAGTGCTAACAACAATTTCCAGGCTAATTTCACCACTCACAAACTTGTGATCAAGGGCTGAAATCTGTCTGGACTCCTCACAATTATCTGCACTCAAGGTTAACTATACATCACTTCAATAATGCAAGCATTCCACCATTCAGAAACTATTACAAGGTAAACATTAAACCTGAACATCAGAGCAGTAGGGGGGAAAGAAAAAAAAAGGAGAAAGAATGGCATTGTCATAAATATTGTAGCCAAACCAAATGAGGAACTGAGGTTTGTTTCATCTGGAAAGTTAGGCAAAAAAGATATCACACTTTTGGAATAGTCCTTGCTTTGTTCGTGGGATTTGGACTTGTGTGCAATGAACTTCACAAGCTTCAGAACATTTAAAGTGCAGTTAATCCAGTACAAGTTGGCCTCTCTGGTGCAGGATGCAACAGCATTCTCACTACCAGTACCAGGCAGTCTCTGAAGCACCAGGCTTTGCACATGAACCCTTCATCCAACAAGGGGTGCATGGTTTTAAGCACAGAAACTGCAGGTATCCATGTTCCTTGTGGCCCCAACACGGGCCTCAGATAAAGCAACAGCTGAAGCACCCTGCCCACAGCCTGTAACAGGTCCCTTTTTAGTTCACCACCACCACACTGCAATCACTGAAATTTCTCTGTAAGGACAGGTACCACTTATTAAACCTTTCATTTCTGCAGCTACTCAGTTTTCTTTGGAAGAAACTTCACACACAAGAACACTGATACTGTCTTGTGGGATCTAATAACTGAAACAGCACAAACACAGCTATAGGAACATTTAACTAAGAAAGAAAGCCAACTATTGCACAAGCTACCATAAAAACACCACATCTCTTTTCTGGCTAGTGGAAAACCTGCTCTTCCACCAGCGTGCTGCAGCTCCAGAGAGCAGGACAGGATCTGGCAGCCACTTCCCAGTAAACAGCAGCCGTGCACTCCGTTGCCCAAGAGTCACCAAAGAAGTGGCATTTATTAAGTGGCCATTACAAAATAAAAAAGGCTGCTTTCAGCACACATAATCACATTCATCAACTGCACAAACCAGCAATGCTTTCAGCACAAGACTCCATTTGGAGTAACATCAAAGAAAGGCAGCAAAAGCAGATTCCACACCAGCGTGGAGCATCAGTCTTGGGATGCAGCCTCGCCACTGGCTTGGCAACGCCGCGCCCGCTTGAGCAAACACGGCACCAGCAAGGCTGCTGGGACAAGGCTGTAGGAGTGGGGGGAAAGGTACTAGCCAGCTCAGCAGCCACAAAGGTGAAGTGCCCCTTTTGGACTTGGATTCTGTGCCTGGGCAGGGAGGACAGGGAAGCTGGGGGAAGTCGAGGGTATGAGGTTCATCTGTGGAAGGCGCCACTTCTCACGAAAGAGTCCCAGTCCCTAGCAGACAGCAGGAGTCTGATAGAGCTGGTTAGATTTTTCTCTGAAGACTAGAACAAAACAAATAAACATAGCGAGGAGCAAGTGACTCAGAAGGGTTCAATTTAGCCTTAGAATGATGGGAAAAAAGGTGGTATTGATGTCAGAAATGCCAACATAGCATTTTTGTTGCCAGGTCAAACAGGCGGGCAGGTGCTAAATGGGGTTATTTAGAAACTGGGACTGAAGCCTGAGCAGACAGGAGATGTGTTAGGTACATTTCTTCATCGCACAATAAAAATCACATCAGAAGCAACCACAACCATGACTAGTTAAAAGACAAAGGCCTGAAAGTTAACCCTGACATAATCCCACTGCATCATTACATCAGGAATGCATTTGTCACAGTATCTTGAGAAATTTTCTTGCTATTTCTCAGCTTTTAAGCCTACCATAGCTGTAGCAGGGTACAGCATGCAAGACTGACAACAGCAAATTCTTCTGCTTCGTAACAAACCCAACGTCACCAAGAATGGCTCAATCACAAGCAGTCCTACAGCATGCAGCCAAGGAGGGGCATAAAAGCATCCCTGCCTGCACACAGGGAGCAGCCTCTGGGGCTCATGCTCTTTTGGTCTGTTCTCTTTGAAGTGCCATCGTTCTGTGGGAGGTAAAATAGTATCACCAGTTTGGTCACTGATCCACAATTATTAAGACTTCCCAGCAAACAAAACCAGAATAAATAAAAACTAAGAGGTGCATGGAAGACAAAAATATTAATTTGATTTTTTTTTTTTTTTCCATACTCATACAGTCTACCCTCCTTCCCAGAGCAGGCAGGAAAGGAAGGGAAAGCAGAATTCCCACGAAGCTGCAATGCATGCCTAGCTTGCTGTCCTGAAACCCTTTTCAGCTTGCACATCTTGAATAATTAAAGGCTATTTCTTCCGCCCTTTTTTCCCCTGGTGTGCATGACACACTGCTGCAGGTTTACGTTTACCTGGGCAATGCAGAGGTTCTGGAAGCACATGGGTCCACACAATACATTTCCCCACGTACACCCTGCCACTGATCCCAAGAATGTGACACTACAGTGAATGCTCAGTAGAGACCTTTAATTTATATGACTACCTTGGATAGGAGGAAATGGCACTTTGACTCCTCCTGGGTCTACTGAGTTTGCTATGGAGCAATAAAAAGACATTCAACCACTCACAGCCCAGAATCTGACTCAATCTTCAACACCTGATAAAGCTGAATATTAGGTGCTACGCTTGGCTTAAGTCTGTCTCTATTTTGGTGTCTGTGTTGCAGCTGCCAAAAATCTGGCTGTCAAACCCACCATACGTTAGAAACGCAAGCAAGGCGCTGCACCAATGACCCTCACTGTGTTGTACTGGAAAGAAAGTCTTCACTGGACACAATAAAGAGATATTAAGATATGGAATTCAATAGATAGAAGAATTCAAATATGAGAATGCCTTAAATCAGAAAGAGTTTCAGATATTTTCTAAGCATAAGTGGCTTATACAAGGATGGGTATGAAAAATACTTGGAAATATGCCCTTTGACTTGCTTTCTCCTTTGAAAAAATGAATGTGAATTCAGACTTTAGATACAGGATTCTTCAGGACTGAAGAACATTAAGTGCCCACTGGAGAAGAAGCAAAGCCTGACAGCAAACCAGACTGGCAGCTTGCAACAAAAAAAGTTCCAAGAGCCAGCTCTGAGTTGAAAGGCATTAGTATTTACAAGGAGAATCATATCCTCATTTGTCACTTCAATGGAGATGGATGCAACACTCTTTCCTAATTCTTTCTACCAATTTAACAGTTTAAGGGGTAACTTTGTGCTCAGAGAGCCAAGAGGCTTGGAAGCCTGAAGTGCAGGGAAAGGTTCTATTTATCAACACACCAAGTACAGAATGGCAGCCACCCCGTGAACCTGCACTGGGCCTGCAGCATCACTGATGCTCGGGACTGGTGCTCCAGCAGGGAGCGAGGCAAGCTGCCATGCTACTGCCTGCAGTCCTGCTGCCCTGCTGGACAGTGCTGACTTAATGCCCCTGGGGGCCACATGTCTTCCAGGTTATCCTGAGCAAATCCCTCTGGTCCACAGCCCCGTGCTCTGCACTCTTACAAGCCTTCCAGATGCTGCATGCCACACAGAAAAGTCTGGCCAACTCTGGTTTGCCCTTTGCTTAGGGGAACTCAGATAAGAAAACCTCCCTGTAATGAGTATAGACTTTCAAGAAACTACCCCTGCTAAGAACATTCCTACAGATGAGAAGCTGAGAGTTCACCCTCCTCTGTCCTTGTGTCTGTACTCCTCCTTACCCCCTCAGCCTTCTCCAAAGCACAAGTTGCTTTCTAACACTATATAGATTTTTGCTCCAATGCACAGCATGATCTAACTAATTCGCACTTCATTGCTCTGCACACCTCATCATTTGCACATGAAAACAGCAGTTTCTATCCTTCCACTCGCTGCCTGTTTCTTCCTCTTCCTCCTCCTCCATCACCCACCACCTGTCCCTTCTCAGCAAAGCTCTACTACTGAAGCTGCAGTGAAGAGCTCACATTACCAGGACTCCATTGCTTTTACAAAATTTACTACCATGCTGTGAAGCCTCATAAATAATTCAAGATACACAACCTTTGTCAGGTAAATGAACGTGTCTATTGTAATCCATCACTCCTGGTTTTCTATCACAATGATACACATACTCACTGTAGGCACAACCCATATTGATTCATGAATTCTCCAACTGTCAGTGAAGGACCGGTTAGCAGAAGAGTTTTGGCACCAGCAGAACCCAAGGAAATGCAGAGTTCAGTGGATTCATTACAGACACTCACCAGTGCAAAAGTAGCTCCAGCCTAGTCTACGGGAAGTGCAGCTCCATTCCAACCCTTCTTGGACAACAAAAGAAGGATTATGGTCAGGGGGAATAGGAAACTAATTCTTAAAGATCTCATTTTCATTGAAATAACTTCAGGGATTTTTGACATAAATTAGAGCTAAGAATCATGTAGCATCCTGTACTTGGTTTTAACTCTGTGCACTTGAGTGGTGTTGCTGCACAAAGGCACTTGGCTCATTACAGACACGCAAACTCAACTTCTGTTTTGGCAACTATGCCCAAGGCTTTACCATCATCAGAGCAGTTGCACTAAGTGGTTTAGAGCCTTGTTTAGCACCCAGTCTGAGTGCTATCAGCAACTGCCTCCTCTGGAGTTCTCCAGGCATGCAGGTTTCATCCTGGTTCTCCTGAAAGGTAGTCTCATATGGTCCTGGAAGAAGGTGTGCTATGCAACAGCTTCTGCACTGTCCCCACCAGCCTGAGAAGCAGTTTCCAAGAGGCAGCATGGTAGCCTAATTACAGGAAAGCATAACGACCTTGTGCAGAGTTAATGAATAGATACAGAAACCACAGAGCACGCAACCTTGGTCTGGCCTGACTGCTATTCAGATCCTCATGGCACCTGCCCTGCAGCCCTTTCACCTGTCACAAGATGATTTGGGCAAACACCTTTTATTTCTGATTTTTGGTCATATATTTATGACCAAAAGATAACGTCTGAGTCAGGACTGGAAGGGTCATAGGACAACTGACAAAGTTAGTAAGAAAATCCAGGTGCCTTCTCTGGGAGACCAAATGATTCAGTCTGAAGAAAACCACATCAACAGCTCGTTGATACAAACTAACTCTCCAGTAAAAACAACTTGTACAACTCCCTGCAACCCGGAAATAATAAACTTAAGGATGAAGGCTAGATTACAGAACAGCTCTAAAACAACAAAGTACTACCAACACCCCAGAGAGGATAAAATAATTTTGCTAACAAAACACATCTTACTTTCAGGAGGTTTCTGGGAAAGTAAACATAAAAACATTCAGATACTCTCCTTTCTTGCTGAATATTTCACTCGAGTATTTTGCTTCGTAATGACTTTTATTTCAGCTCACTTGATTATTTCATTGGCTGAAAAAAACACTGCCTAAATAGTATGGCTTTGTGCACAAGTACAACGTTACAGTGTGCAGATACCCCAGAACTTATGACCTCAAGAGCCTTTCTAATGGCTTTTGAAGTCAAACACCAGGAAGCTCTTCAAGGATGTATTTTCAGGTTTCCACTTAGTCCCTATGTAACCACCTTCAGCTTTTAAGGGACTGTTGTACACATGCATGGAACACACACAAAGCTCCTTTACGATGAAGCTTCTGAACTGTGCCTGTCAAGCACCAAGCATGAGTCTGTTTCTACCCTCAGGTCTACGTGCAGGAGCCTCACTGATTTCAGTGGGAACACACACACTCTTCCAAGAGAATTTAAATTAAACTTTCAATGTATACAGTTGACAAGCTCCTGAAACCTCGGTCTTGAAGGGGATCATTGGAGGCAGGGTACTGTGTTGACATGCCACAAGGAGAGGCAAGAAAGCAGTAATGCCCTGTTCTGTAATGCCTGCCCTTTGCCCACTTGAGACCTGAGCAGAAAGCATGCAGGAACAGCAATAGGAATGGAGAAAAAAAAAAGTATTTAAATGACAAATAAATATTGTAAATAGTTTATGCAAAACATCTGGTCCTCTCCCTGGGGCCGTTCTTTTTCCTCTGGGCAGTTCAGGATGCCTCCACACACCTCAAAGCAGATTCTGCCACTGATGCAAAGCCTACATGGGGCTCTTGCAGGGACACTGGGTGTTTGTGCTTCCACTGGGTACAAGTTCTCACAGAGGCTGCTCAGCCCTTGCAGGGATGGAGTGACGTTAGCTGTCAGTCACTCACCAGGCTAGATTGCCCTCCCAGGGAGCTGTGTCTCTGCTCAGCCAACTGTAGCAGAAGACAAGCAGGGCCATCTCCCCACTTCTTTGCTCCTTTCCATACAAGTTTCCTTCCCAAGCATCAAAACCATAACTGGAAGATATTTTCTGACTGCTTAGCAGGTGAGCAGTAGAATGAGAGAAGGAGCTTCCTCTACATGGCATCCCGCAAACGCCAAAACATCCAGTCCTGATAGAGTTATTTATTTCAAGCCATGCTAGTCCAGATGTGCTATCTCTACCAGCATCATTAACCTCATTTGGGGTGAAACGACAGAAGCACAAATCAAAACCTGCTAAAAGGAAGCAATTAATTTGGGAGAGGCAGCCTGATGCCCACCTTCCTGTGGTGGTAGGCACCTATTAGGCCTTATTGGTCTCAGCAGGAGCCTTCACTGCCCACTATCCAACAGGAACACCAGTAATGCTTGCTGCCCAAAACTGCTGGCTGCATCTGACAAATGGCTAAATCTCACGCTGGGAGGGGCAGAACCAGACCCCAGTCCCAGGCTGGCACTTTCCCCTGCAGACATCCCTTTCTCCTCTGGCTGGCTGGTCCGAGATGCCCCGCAGAGCAGCGGGGAAGTGGAGCCTCACCAGCGGCTGCACAGCAATTCTGTGCACACCTGCTTCCTCACCAGAAGCAAATGGCTCGCCACCCTCTAGCAGATGGCAATTTTCTTTCAAGTGCAAGTGACAAAAACCCTTTCTTCCAAAGTGAGGAGGGGGTTTGTTCTGCTCCCAGGCAGTGCCACCAGGAGACACATTTCCGATACTCAACATGCACGAAATCCCCGCTAACTGGAGGCGACGGCAGTACAGGTGCAGGACTCCCCTGATTGACCAGGCTTTCAATCATCTCATACTAAATGTCTGAGAAATTCAAGCAGAGGTTGTTACTGTGCTGCCACAGGAATCCGTCTGCATATTATTTAAAAGAAAAATTAACTGCATCCAACAGCCTTTCTTTCCACGGCCATTAATCCCCCATTGACCACACAGATGCACACCCTTGTACGTGACCATGTCTAAAAGGAGCCTTGTCAGTCACTGGACATCACCTAACGTGCCCGCCCCAATGGGTTTGTTCCAATCTGGGATTTTGCTTTTTAAATCTCAATGAGAAATTCCCCTTTTGGACAACTGGCTGAGCCAAGCCTTCCTTAGCTCAGCATAAGATGATTAAAACCATGCTACCCGGGAGGAGAGAGATAATGTGGAACAGCAGCGATTTATCAGGGACAGAACCAAGAATCGACACACAGAACCACTGATGATAATTAATACAATTGTATAAAACAAAATTAAAAGTGCTTTTATTTTCTTCTTTCCCCCTCTCTTTATGCAAAATATCCCTATCATTCTGTCTGCTGCTTGTCAGAATGAAACAGTCTGGGGCTGCTTAAAAAAAGCAGCCTGATTTTTGAAAGTCCTCTCGTGAAAGATGACTTCAGTGATTTACAGAGAAAACCTCCAAAGACACACAAGGTTTCTAATCAATGCCCTGAATCATTCACAAGGGTTTATTGTCCAAGTAGGAGAAAATTGGCTCACAACGGGAAGAATTTAGCAGCTCATCTCATCAGCTCAACTCTGCTTCTAACAGGCAAACCTTCCAAAAAGATTTAAATTATAGCTAGTGTCTTTGAAAACAAGCAGGCTGCAAACAGGTAGCCACTAAGGGGGAACAGTTAATTAAAGAGCGTTGTTCAAGCCTTGGTGCCAGGTACCACTGCACTCTTTACTCCCATTAAATATTTCCTTCCCAACAAATGCTCAGGCAGCCCTAGGGCAGAGCTCACAAGGCATTTCAGCCCACATTTTACAGCATTAACCTACAATTGTGCATCATCATCAAATACCCGTAAGTGACTCTTCTTTTATCTGGGTTCACAAAACAGGTCACAAGGGGAATAAAACAAGTGAGAAGATACCAGGTCAGGGTGAAGTCTTGCATCCCTTCTGTGTCTCTTCTCCAGATGCAGCTAGCCAGTGTTGCTTCCCACCAGAGACAAACAAGGAATTAGTGGCCTTTTCAGGACCATTCCTTCACTTTTGCAAGAAATGAAGAATCTTTTCCAGTGGGTTCAGTTTTTACTCATCTTGCCTCTCTCAGTCCAGGATTGGGCCCACTCTGATAAAAATCACTGATAATAGAGCACAGTGCTAACAAAATCTGTCTTACTAAACCCAACCAAATTATCTGGAATGTAACTGCTTTGGCTAAGAAGCTAGCATAGTTTATTAGAACAATACAGATAATAATCAGTCTGGGTGAGGGAAGGCTGAAGCATTATTTACAAACCATACTCCTCTCTTAAGTATTACTTGTCTCTCTTGCTATAGGAACCTTTTTATAGAACTTTCTGCAATTAATGAGAAAACACAGTTCTGACTTGTAAACTGGTACCCTGTAGAGATCCGCTCTATAAGACGATTCTGCATGTAAAAGAAAGTCACAACTTACAACCCCTAGAGAAGCTGCTGAAATATCAAAAACATCCCACAAACTTTTATCTGTACCCCACACATAATCCCCTTTGCTTCTATAAGGATCTCATGGAAGATTATTCATGCAAGAGCAAGGCTGGATAAGGCCATAAGGCTGTGGTATCTGGATGAGAACCGGCACGTTCCCTTTCCTCTCCTCCCCCTGTAGGTAGACATTTCTCAGGGACTTATCCTGAAGAATTTCTCTATTTATGTGACAGCAAGAAAAGAGAAACCATCGGCTCACAAAGGTCAAAGATATTCAGAAAGGTGGATACACGACCCAAAAGAATCCAGAAAAAAAAAACCCAAACCAAAAAAAAGCAAACAATAAAAACCCCAAAAACCTGTCTGAATGGGAGGTATTTCTGATTAAACATGGAGTGCAAACAACCGTGCCTTTGGTAAAGCCAGATATTAACACGGTAAGCTACAGCTCTCCCAAATAAACACCACTGTGTCTTCTGCCATAAGCCTTCTTTTCAGAAGGCCTGACTACATGCCCGTAAAAATGCACTTTGAGATCAAAGACATGAATCTAAAAGGCTTGCAAAAACACTTCCTATGACATATACATAATGTGTCGCTATTCTTAAACAAATCAAAAATGACAAGAAAATTGTGACATAGAGCAGTGCACATCCACTGGGGCAGCACAAAGTTAAAGGCAACACTGCTATTATTAACTCTATGTCATTGAAATCTTTCCCCCACCATCAGAAACGCAGCCTGTAAGGACACAGTGTCAGCCTTTACTTTGAATAGTCTGGAATATATTTTTTTTTCCAGTTTTGTGTCAACAAAGCTCAGCATTTCATAACGGAGATGACAGCCTCTTAAAATACATTTCGGCAAGATTTCACATCGCTGTGTGGAGGGGGACAGGGCAGGGTACGATGGCAGGAGAGCCGAAGGTGTTAGCAAATATTCCGAAGCATTTAACTTCCAAAAGGCTCTCTTTCTTCCAAAGAAAATCTATTTATATCCTTCCTGCAGCGACTCTCCAGTCCCCCACCCTCTCACCGAAATGGACTGCTTTCCGACTTTCAATAGATTTTAGACAATTTCTGCCGGTCCGGAGGGAGGGAGAAGAAGGACCGGCGGCTCGGATAGCCTGTGGAACTATCCATCTATCATCAGTTTATGCTCAAACTCCGGTGGGTACGGCCGGTTTGTGGGTACCATATTGTGTGCTTGAAACGGAGTGGGGGCGGGGGGGGGAGAAAAAGGTCCTTTTTCGCCTTCCCCCCACCCTCTCACCACATTAACGCCTCAAGAGCCGCCCTACCCATCGGCACCCGCCGGGGAAGTTTGTGCTTTCCTGCAACTTTAGGTCCGTTCCTCGCCGCGCCGCTCCGACGGCCGGCAGGGAGCGGGCGGAGACCCCCGCGCCCGATCGCATCCAGCGCGGCTCGGCTCGGCACAGCGCAGCGCCGGCCGCCGGCACCGGCAGCGCCCGCCGCTACCGCTCCCCCGCGCCGCGCCGGCAGGC
>JAOEGS010004983.1:0-41284 GCA_025447755.1 Corythornis vintsioides | reverse complement strand
ATGTTGTCGTCCCCCCCCCCCCTCCAAAAGAAGCTGAGTCTGCTCATCCAGCACCTAGAGAAGTGTCTGGTATTTCCAAGGGGCTCTGCAATCTGTGCAAGGGAGCCCGTGCTGTCATAAATTCACATCTCACTTCAAATCGTGGTCCTTGCTTTAGTGCCGAATCTTCTCCCTCCAGCCTAAGCCTCCTGTCTCATTGATACTTGTCCATAAAATACACCCATCAACCCACAAGTTTCAAATTATTTCCCAAGAAAGTCTTCCACAACTCCCTCAGCTCCACCTGGCAATCCCATGTTAGAATCAGGGATGGAAGGCAATCACCATGGTACCCCATGCCCCAGTTCTCCCACCCCTTAGAACCATAGATCCACATGCCATCCAACCCCAGCCACAGAAGGCAGGTCCTCCCTGGATCCTTGAATTACCTTTCTGTGTCCTGCGTGTAGAAGGTAACAGCTCCAGCTAGAAGAGGCAAGCTCCCAGTGCACCAGTAACAGTCACCTCCACGTCTGTAAGCCCGGCCGAGCAGCAGCTCCGAGCTCACCCTCCTTTGGGAGCTTTAACAGCTGGAGGGCTGAGGTGTGGCCGAGCACGCCTATTCCAGTTCCACCGCCTCTCGTCTCCGGCGAGACACGGCTATGAAAATACCGTCCCCGTGCCAGGAAATGAAGTAAGGCCTCTCTGACGTCAGCGGGGCACTCACCCCTGCGCTGGGGTGGAGATGGAGCCCCTGCCTGTCCCAGCTCGGGATGAGATTGAACGTTGTCAAGCACCTGATAAGGTGCTCCCCTGTCTGACCCCTGGTACCTGTGGGTGAGGACCTTGTTTATAAATAGCAATGGGTTCCCTCCCTGCAGCAAGCCTTTTGTCTCTTGGTGTGTTTTCTTGCAAGGTGATTGTGAGCAGGCTGTAGTGTGCAAATGGTGCAACAACCCCTGCAGGGAGAGTGGCTGCAAGCCCAACTCCTGAGAGTTTCCTTGGGGCTCTTGCTGCATCTGTGCACAGGGAAATGGCTGTGCCACTCATCCCTTCTGCCTTTGCCCTTAGAGCCACGGGCTCCTTTCCTGAAAAGGGCAGTCTGCCTTCCCTGGTACCTCGCTCAGCCCGGCACTGATCTCCAAAAGTGCAGTTCTGCCCACTCACAAGCTGAGTCAGTCCAAATTGCTGGCCCAAACACTTAATGGATGAAGGCCATGACAAATTCCCCCTTGCTCTAAATTGTGCCTCTGGTCTGACACACCTATTGGTGTAATCCCATCCAAAGTCCAGGGTATCTCCAAAGTGTTAATGACTTCTGTTATTTTAAATATTACTCACTGGGAGTATTTTATTATTCTGATTAAGAAATATCCACATCAAGCACTTGGTCTTTACACACAGGCCCTAAACCTGGAAATCCTTCCCACTCTGTGGAGGTTGTGCTCCTTCCCAAAACTGGAGGAGCTGCTGTACATATATGTGCTGAACAACAACTGTCCATGGTTGGCTCATTTGCATGTTCTGTTTGCTTGTTTTAGTGCCCCAGGCTTATTTATGGGTGCTGATCCCTTTTGAATGTCACATGGAGATTGCCACAAAACACAGGAGAGTCCTTTCTTGCACACCCCCTAGAAGTCCACATGGGCCTCCAGGGATGAGTGGCTCATCAAGAGAAAGGCAATGCTCAGTGCAATCACCTTGGTGTGGGCAATGTTAAGACCTAGGACAGTTCCCCATGTTATTCCTACTTTCATTTTCGTGTAAAATCCTGAGGCTTCCTAGGAAAGGATATACCAGGTTTCTTTGCATGAAGTCAATCTTAACTTTAAAGGAGGTCCCAGGCTTAGGGAGCCAGCCAAGGATGTAGCTGTGAAAAAATGAGAGGAGGCAAGTAATGATAGAGAGGAGTTTATCGCCAGTTCAGTGAGACCCAACCTGTCTAGGAAGACATCCCACAAAGCTTTCAAAGGTCACCAGTCACTTCCAGCCTATTTGCATCTTGTGAGAGCACATTATGGATTGCCAGCTACTTCTCTGTACTTACCCAGACACACAAAACCCCATGGAAGGAATCATGTCAAATTACATTGAGGAAAAAAAGAATAAAAGATAGGAAGAGTAACACTGACACATTTTCTAGAATACCTGAGAAGTCCTTGAGAGACATTCATCAAACACATCCTGTATTTTCAAAAGGCTAGTAAGTGGGGCTATATTAAAATGAAAAAAAAAAAAAAAAAAAAAAAAGGAAATCCCAAATTTCTTAGGAGCCTAAGGACTGCTCAACCATGATAGTCTAAGAAATGGTGCCTATGCCCTCATGCTATGCCAAGGAGGGTGAAGAAACATCATTGGTCTGCATGGGCAAGTACAAATGACACAAGGATCACACCAGAAAAATGAGATGATTGCCACCTCATGTCAGGGATAGGATGAAAGTTGCAGATAGAGATACCTAAATTTACATGTCTGATGGTTATTACCTAAATGTGAGCTTGGTATCTCAGCTCCTAATCAGCCAAAAGATCGGAGGGATTGACCAGCTGATTTGATGCAGGTGCCTATTTCTGTGTACAACTGAAATGCTCCCAGGTGTGCTTGGCTGGATTGCTTGGGGCCTCACCTTAACCGCTTGCACATCGGCACATAGTATAATTTGCAATGTCACAGGGTATCCTGCTCAGCTTCCAGGTATTATTCCAGGAGTTTCTCTGGTACTTTTTGTATCAGACCTGTCAATCCTGTGCAGGTGCTTTATATACTCTTAGGCATCTCAAATCACCTTTGTAAGAGCAAACAGATTGAGTGCTGAATCTCCACTGGCTATTTCAGAGCAGACATGACCAGCTTACATGTCAGTACCTAGATGTAAATGCCCACTTTTTGGACTTCAATCTGGTGCATGAACATAGACAAATAGTTCATTGAAGGTACTGTAGCTTAGTCACCTATAACTCAGTCACCAGCACAGTGATGGCATATGAGATAAAAGAGCTGTGGGAAAGTACTCCAGTATGTAACTGGAGCATCAGCTCACACTGAATAACCCAGGGATTCTCAGATGCTCATAGGCACCAGTGTGTGAGCAATCAAATTGAACTCCTATGTGTCTACAGAGCAGACTTCTTCATTGGAGACAGTCATCTTGATGCCTAGTATCGTTGGTGGAGAGAAAGAGACACTTCCAGGGGAGTTTCAGTTTATCTGCTTCACAACAAACCAAATCACACCTGAGAACTATCTGCTTCTCTCCAAAAGAGGTGAAGGCAGACAAAATAATGCACACAGGTCTTCACACTTGTCAGCTGAATTGCATAGCCAGTCTCCAAAATAATTTCAACACAACCTAGCAGCAAAATGCTGTTAACATTGGAAGTTCCTTTGGTTGGGAGGCTGTTGGTATCAAAACAGCTTGCTTTTGAAGTACTGCATCCCTGGACAATCATGCTGGCTGCTGGTGAATGGGAAGGAGCAGTCACTATGGCTGACAAGGAGAGTCAGGAACCACATCACGGACTGAACCCTTTGGGCATCAGGGACCCATACCTCCTCTTCTAGTCCTCAAGCAGCAGGATGAGAAGGACAAGGGCTGGGCTCTCCGTGTTGGCTCCACTCCTTTCCCCTTTTCATTTTTAGCATTGCCTGGCCCTGCTCCCTTTCATGGGGTGCCAATGCCCTTTGCTGCCCACAGTGCCCTGGCCCAGTTCTGCTCTACTGGCTTCAATGTTGTAGGGCTGAGCTGCCAGCAAAGGGTATAGCACTGCAGCCCCTCTCAGCTCAGCCAGGTCTGGGGGAGAAAGCATGCTTGGGAGGTTTAGGAACTGAGTCACTATCTTTTATTAAGCCAACTAATAAAGCAAGTAGATGACTAGGGAGAGACAGCGCTTGATGCTCTGGAATGTATCTAAATAACGTGTTTATTTTTGGTTGCCTGTGTTGTGAATATGCTTGTGTCATTCCTTCTGCTTAGTTACCTGTGCAGTACATTGACAACACAGAACAGCCTCGCTCCCTGAAAAAATCCCCACTGCCAGCACTTATCACAGTGATACTGAGCTAACATTACAGCAGCCTCCACCCTGTCCTGCCTCCATCCACTTCTTTTGTCTTTAAATCACAGAATCAGGTCTAAACATTGACACCCTTGGAAACAGCCTGGTACAGAGGTGACAGATCTTCAGGCAGTCAGCTTGGAGCACCTCTGCCTTAGACATGAGTGAAGACAAGGGGTGTCATTCCTGGAAAGGGACACACGACACCTCCATGTAACACTAGGCTTTCTCCTGGCGATCCTGTCCTGGAATCCCTTGTGCTCTGGCTCTGAAAGCATGTATCCAAGGATTATCAAAAAACCTCTCTAAAACTTGAATCCTTTTCCCTTGGAAATGGAAAGTGTGACACCAAAAAGTAAATGTTATCTAAAAAAAAAAAAAATGCAAAAGAAACACATTGGTGTCCTGTTCTCTCTGCAGCCACCAAGCTGCATACTGCAATCCCTGTATTTTCAGTCTCAGGAACAAAATAAACTTTTCTAGTATGTAACAGTGATGTGCTTTGCTTTGAGTGTTGATTGCAGCCTCCTCTCAAAGAAGCTCCCTTCTTTAAATAGGTAGATTTTGGCCAACCCCTTTCTCTTCCTGGCTCCTAAATACCCATATTCTTGGTACAGGAAAACCACTTACTTATTGGGAGGAGAGATTTAGGCAAGAAAAGGTCAAACAGATTTGTTAAAATATTTAAATCAGCACTACTGAGTATGTCCAATAAGCAGAAGCTTTCAAACCTATGAATTATCTGCCAGAGCACCCCTAATTGATGTGAAAAAACCCTGCTGCAAATGCAATGGAAACAGGCTGACTGGTCATTCACTAGAAACACATCACTTTGATGTGCTGCAAACAGGATCACTTCTGTATACAATCTCAGGTATGGTCAGCCTAGTACCTGGAAACCCAGGGGTAGGGGGTGGCTCCTGGAGCATCTGCCAAATTTGTGCTGAGTTCATGCCTTAGACTTGCTCCTATCCCACAGGGGCAGGTGTGACACTGCCTTTCATACTTAAGTGTGGAAGCCAGAACAAGGATAAATTAAGTGAAGAGCATCTAAAAGCTTCTGTGACTGTGATCCCTTGGGCTGGGAAGAGCCCTTTCATTCATAAAAACTAGTGCTTTTGAAGGCTATGAGAATTTTATTTTTTTTTTTATTTTTTTTTTTTTTAAATCTAAGAGGATTTATCACCTCCTTTAGGACTTTCAACATAATGTTGGTAAACACTTCACTCACAACAACTGAGCCATTCCTCTAGATGCAATTTCCTGGAGGCATCCTGTGCCCATCCACTTATCAGAGCAGCTAAGAAGGCTCCAGTCCTTTTTGATGCAATTAACCTCATCTGATTTTGTGCTGCAACAAGTTGCACTGGGATGAGTGGGTACTCTGTATAGACAGACATTTAGGGAGAAGGGCACAGTTGCCAGGAAACAAGAGACCAGAAAACATATCAGCTGATGTGGATGTTGCCCGAAATGCCCAGACAGGAAAACATGTCAAAAGAGATCCAGGAGAACCTGAGTTCTTTCTCTCCCAGAAAGGCTGATTCCAAGGCTGGGGAAATTATTTAGTAGAGACAACTGGCTGCATCTTTAGATGGCAAAGCAGTGACATTAAGCTCCCTAAGGGACATAGCAATGTTCACTCGGTGCATGCCTGCTGCATCTGGTAGTTAAGCAGCAGACAAATCTATGACATAAGACATTAAAGTAGCTGTACTTAAGGAAAAATGAGATATAAACAGTGCTCTATTCTACCTGCTTAAATAAGGCTGAAAGCTAAATGGGTGTGTTTGGGAGGACTGAAATAATTCCTGCTCCAACTGCTTGCTTCTGTAAAATGATTCCTCTCTTTGCAGTTTCTGCCTCGTGTTGGTGGACACATCAACCCACAGAAACAGGCATATTGTACATAAACACACAGAGCAGTCCGGCCACAGCACCACACTTTCACCTCCATTCTTGCAATATTTTCTAAAACTAGGCAAAAATGTAGAATTTGCAAGGTGTGAAAGTGCTGTTGGTGGAACTGGTTGCCAAGCAAGTTGAGAGAGAGCAAGCAACCAAAAGCCAGGAGCACCAATGAAAATGGTTTTCCATAGAAAACTCACTGCAGAATATTAGCATGTGCTGTACTGTGATATGACCCCTCTGCTTGCTTTGTGAAGCTAGATTTGAAAGTTCTGCACTCTAAATGGCATCGGTTCAGTGGCTGCACTTTGTAAAGAAGAAGAGCACTTGAGGCCATAGATTTGAATCTGAGCCAGAGAGATTAAGTACTTCAGAAGTGAGGCTGAGGCTCTAATGTAATCCATTTCATTATTCTCCCTTTAATACTATCATAATAAAGAGTGGAAATCTCAAAGGGAGAGATGACTGGAAAATGCAGTCTGTGCATAAAATTTCTACTCTTACTGTTTTAAGTTTTCTGATTAATGCAAAGTGAAAATAGCTCTTCAAATATGCAGTCTTAAGCACACAGTTGCACATACACAGATACTTCCTCGTTCCTTTAACCAAAAAAACCATAATTCCACTGAAAGTTCAAACAGAAATTTCCACTGATGATTCACACCAGTTGGCAGACTCAAAGTGTCTCAGTTTGTTGGGTTTTTTTTATAGTTTCTGGGTCTTTTCTGTGTCTTTTCTTATGCCTTCATTTAACTCCTCTCCTAAAGGTTATTAAAGAACTATAAACAGTCACTAAATATACTATAAACTTACTAGGTTTGCACTGATCTAAACAAGCAGCAATGCTGGGTTAGAATAGAGAATCACCACTGAATACGGAGCAGAAACTTCTGTACTCCAGGAACTTCCAATCTGGATGCTGTGCCTGGGGCTATGATGAGGTGAGGTCTGAATCAGAGAGAAAATGCAGCTGCTTGCCTGGTCTCTGGCCTCAATTATTTTTCTTTCAACCTTCTTGACAACCCAGGAGGTCCTTTAAGCAAGGGGGAAGGATATCAGTGCAAAGCATTATTAGCAGAGGATTTGGCTGTAAGGAAGGAAGGAAGTTTACAAAGCTTCTGGCTTGCAGTATGGAAAAAAAAAAGAGCACGTGTTTCAATTGGGACCAGTAACCTCAACCTAGGGAGTTCATTTCTGTCTCTGCTGTGCTCCTTTCCTCTCACTTTGCTGGCCCCTAGGTAGCAAGAATAAGCTCATGCTCCCTACTGATCTCCAGACCCAGCAGCCCTGACTGTTCTGTTTGGTAAACAAAACAACACACCCTGACAGTCATACTCCAAGGCAGGGTTTAGTGAAGGTTTATGTGCCAGTTAACCTCTTTAAAAACACAACACAGCTTCAGCTAATGGTATGAGCAACCCAGGAAAGTATCAGAGACAAGGGATGGCTCTTGGTGTGTGTATTATATGGCGAAAGGGAAGCTTCAGCCTCCATACAGGAGTTTCTACTCTTTCAGGGTTGTTGCATTTCCAGTAGTCCCTTCCTTGTTCATTTCTAAAAAACTGCTGTAAGAGACATTAATTTGTAGTAATGAAATACCAACTGGCACATGAGCAGCCTTCCTGAAAAGGCTGTAAACTGCTGTTTTTCCAGGAATCCCTGGCCATAGACAGAACTTACATAGACAGCGGGGAGTTAGACATATAAGAATGGCTAAAGGTTGGGGAAGAAGATGGAAGGTCCACCAAATAATGGAAGCTTAATGCAACACATTGCAGGACATGTTGAGCACAAAGCAATCTTGCTCAGGGAGAATCTCAGCAGAAGTCAACAGGCCTGTGCCACCTTCAGGAACAAAGCACGGGGTTGTCAGCTAAATACATGAAGGGAGGCCTTGGCCAATGCTTCCAGGGGAGTCAGTCAGCCCATGCAGAGAGGCCTGAAGGCAGGGTGGGAGGCTGCACCCAGGTACTCATGGGCAGAGGGGCTCCCTTACCCCAGGCCACACAGGGAGATTCCCTCTCCCTCAGCCACAGGAGAGGTGGCTCCTCAGCTGCGAGGCCCTGCAGGCACCATTGCCCCGAGATCTCTGTCACTCAATGCTTCCAAAGGTTAGTGTAGTCCCTTGGTCAGTTTTATTTATCAAATGATGGGATTGTACTGGGTAATTATGCAATAATCTTCCAGACAACGCAGGGGACCAGAAAGATGCAAACTGCCTCTCTGGACAGCAAGATTTTGCTGACATGCTGAGCAAGCAGGCTCAGCCCATTGCCCACTTCAGTCACAGAGAAAGGCCTTCCAACTGAAGGAGAACCTAGGGCAGTGCACCAGCTCATGAACTACTTCCTTCTACCCAGGATTCACTTTAAAGCTTCTGATGCAGTTACTTTACTTTAGCAAAGCAGGCAGAAATTTACATATTGGTCCTGTCACAGCAAAGTTCAAGGAGATAAGCATTCAGATCATAGAAGTCACTTCAAGGCAAGGTCACCCAGCCCTGCCTGGCTTCAGATCTCTACTTGTCAAAGGTTTTTCCCCACCACAAGAGATAACAGCTCTATGAAACTCACCATTCAGGTATAATGAAGGACTTCTCAAGCCCCATTAGTCCTCCTCTTTATCCCTGTATCTTCACAGGTCACTAACAACTGCACAGACCTTTCCACAGACTTCAGCATAGCTTTGGATGTTAACCCACAAACTCTATGAGGCATAAAAGCATTCCCCACCCGTGCATTTTCTGTGCTACCCATGGTAACTGGGTAGTCCAGACATTGTAATTAGTAATACACAGTTCTGCAGATCTCAGGTGATGGGAGAAGCAAAGGGCTTGACACAACTAGCAAAGCTGAGCACTTCCACCAGAAGCCTGCCATGGCCCAAGCAGAAGAGACTAAAAAACATGGCAAAGGAGGAGACCTCTCAAATTTACAGCTGTGGGTCCTGTTCAGCACAGGAAAAGCAAATAGTGCTGCTTCAGGGGCTCTGCCTTCATTTTCAACACAGAACAGAGCAATTATTTTTCCAAAGGTCTTGCTGTGTTTTACTGAAAACCTACCACCAAAAAAAACAACCCTCCCCCCCTCAAAATATCCACAGACCCACTCACCAACCAGACCAGGTGACAGCATCTGACCTGTGAAAGCAGTGCTGGCATTTTCAGAGGGGTGGTAGCTTGGCATTCAGAGGATGGATCTTCAAAGAGTCATCCTCTGAACTGGACAGAGGTAGTACAGTTGGAGTAAAGAAGTCACATCCAAGTGTGAGCCTTGGAAGAACCAAAGGGTCACCAAACACTAGCATGAACCAAACACTGGAAAATGAGGAGGTGGTTGGCAGCAACCAACATGGCTTCACCAAGGGCAAATCCTGCCTAATAAATTTGGTGGCTTTTTATGATGAGGTCTCAACACTGGTGTATAAGAGAAGAGCAACTGATGTCCTTTTCTTGGGACTTGTGCAAAGCATTTGACACTGTCCCACGCGACATCCTGGTCTGGAAGGACGTGGATTTGATGGATGCACCACTCAGTGGATAAGAAATTGGCTAGCTGGCCACTATCAAAAGAGTTATTTGGCTCTTTTGGCTCATTTGGCTCTATGTCCAAATGGAGACCTGTGACAAGTGGAGTGCCTCAAAGATCATTAGGGGGACCAGTACCATTTAACATACTTGTTGGTGACATGGACAGGGGGACTGAGTGCACTCTCAGCAAGTCTGCTGACAACACCAAGCTGTGTGGTGCAGTTGATGCTCTGGAGGGAAGGGACAGGTCTCAGAGGGACCTGGACAAGGCTGGAGAGCTGGGCACATGCCAAACTCATGAAGTTCAACAAGGCCAAGTGCAAGGTCCTGCACCTTGTGCAGGGCAATCCCACACACAGATACAGTGACAAATGGACTGACAGCAGCCCTGCAGAGGAGGACTTGGAAGTGTTGGTTGATGAAGCATTTTAACATGAGATAGCAATGTCACTGGCAACCTAAAATGACAACCATATCCCAGGATGCATCAAAAAATGCATGGCCAGCAGGTTACTGAAGGTGATTCCACCCCTCTACTCTGCTCTTGAGAAAGCCCATCTAGAGTACTGCATCCAGCTCTGAAGCTCCCAATACAAGGGAGACATGAATCTGATGGAGTGGGTCCAGAGGAGGCTACAAAGATGATCAGAGGGCTGGAACACCACTCCTTTAAGGACAGGCTGAGGGAGTTTGGTCTGTTCAGCCTGGAAAAGACTCTGGGAAGACCTTATAGCCACCTGCCAGTACCTGCAGGAAAGCTGGAGAGGGTCTTTTTGTAAGGGCATGTGATGATAGGAGAAGGGACAATGGTTTTAAACTAGAGCAGAGTAGATCAGACATTAGGAATAAGTTATTTACTTTGAGAGTGGTAAGGTACTAGAACCATCTGTCCAGAGAAGCTGTGGATACCTCATCCCTGGAAGTGTTTAAGACCAGGCTGCATGAGGCTCTGAGCAACCTGGTTGAGTGGGAGGTGTCCCTGCCCATGGCCAGAGGGGTTGGAACTACGTGATCTTTAAGATCTTTTCCAACTCAAGCCATTTTATGATATGCTTCACGAGAAAGAGCTCTTTAACTAATTCAGCTGGGATAAGCACACCAGGCTGCAGCCTGACAGATGAACATAGGCAGAAGTGAGGCTCTCTCTGTATTTGACAACAGACTAGCAAATCCATTTCTAACATTTCTTCCATGGATCTTTAATAACAATTCCTCACTATGTTATCCATTTTGGAGAGCACATCCAGTACTTTTCATTTTTTGGTTTCCATTTTCTTCTAAATTTCTCTTGAAAATTGGAAAGACAACTCCATGATTCTAAAGCAATTCTCACCAATGGGTGGAGCCTCAACTAAGATACACATACGTGACTTAAGCATATACAATGGAAAACAGTCCTCAGCTCTGCAGAATCTTTAAGAGGAATATCAAGACCTGCAACTGCAGGAATGTGAAGCTGGTTCTGTCTAAGCTTTGTCAATAGAGTCCGTCAGGCTGTCTGCTTCATATTTTTGTTGATTCTGTCTGGTCTTTAACAACCTAAAAGCATCTCTGGCACGCACCAAGATAAAGGTTTCACGTTCCTGTAATCCTGCTCATGAACAGTAGTAATAGGAAATCACTCACTAGTGGTAAATTTATCATTCTGAATACCTATTGAGGAAGAAGTAGTATTACTTCCCTGCTGATAATATATCAAGCACAGACACTGGCAAGGACAGATCAGGCCGAGTATCTCCTGTTATAAATTCCCTTCAACTGAGTTACAATAAAGAGAGTAAAAGACCAAGTATATTCAATTACATGCTTGGCTAAGGAACCTTAATTTCTGTTATTTTAAATAAAATTGGACAAGCCTCCACACATTCTCTCCCTGGCTTGCTCCACATATTCTGAACCCCCTTACATTGCTACTGCAGGAAGGAGTTCACCAAAGTGCTTTCTAACTCTCACTGTGCAAAAAAAACTTTCCTCCATGAAAGACAAGAAATTTCATGGTTTAACCCCGTTCATGGGCTGGAACAAATATACAACAACAAAAAAAAAAATCAACAAACCAAAACACACAAAGGAATAATTTTCTTCTGGAAATCCAGCATAACTAAAGCAATTCAGCCTTATCACACAACCCTCCCTCTATCTCACACAGATGATTTGCAGCCTAAGTTTCACTATTTGCCTTTCTTCACAGAGACCTTTTTGTTGGTGAAAATCTTGTGGAGGATTAAAGGGGACTTAACTCAGTCCAAATGGGAAACATATGCCAAAAAATCTGTCTGCCTTAACAATAACAAATAGGAAGAAGGAAGTGATGGACAGAAGGAATAGTCTTTGTGAGAAACCTGTCAATAGGGTACTTTTACTGACTTTTATCTTCCACACAAATCCTAAAAAAAACAACTCTCCCCCTTTTTGAATAAAAATCCCACATTGTATTCCCCTTTCCTCAGGAACCTTCAGCAAGCACCAAGCTCAAGGGAAGGCAGAAACTTCTGACAGTCCTATCATTAGATTTTATTTTAGAGAAGCAAAAGAATAGCATGCACATTTCTACAACAATGAGGATCCTCCATCAGAGAAGGCAAAGACAAAAATAGTCCTCTTCCCTTTGGGCACACAAAATTACCATGTTAATCTCTAACAAACACAGCTTCAGGCTTCTAAATGCTTCCCTGAAAAACTGCTGAACAAGCTCCAAGGGCCTCCACCCTCATCCAAGAGCCCACAATGTCAACAGCTGAGGAGTGTACAGCTGTACTTTTCTGTGCCCTGTCTTCCCTTGCAGCCCTTGAGCAACAGGTGCATGACACTAGGAAACCAAGATGGCCAAATCCATTTGAGACAGGTTTATTCAGCACAATTTCTGCTCTGGACCACTGTGTGGCTGCAGTGATTGCTACTTTTTGCAGATATCCTAATCTTTAAACCAATAATTTTACTACTCCCCTGAAAAGGACTGTCCTGCTTCTGCTAGCTCTAGAACATTTAAATGAAAGACACTAGATCTCCTTTCTCTACTGCCTGAGGTAGTCAGCTGTGCAGTATTTAAAATCCCCTGAATTATAAAACGTTGCTTAAAATGCCTCAATATGGACTTGGGAAGTGCAGAACTGTTTCAAAATGCAAACAACCCCACTGAACATCTTTTGAGAACACAGTTTCTATTGAAACTCTATTTGAGTTTCAGCCACCAGAAACAAAACAAAAAAAGAGAGACAGGTTGTGTCAGCCCAATCCTTACATCACACTAGAGGCTAATCCTCCACTTCAGCTCCTTGCAGAGAGGTATGCTTTAGAACTGCCCCTCAAGTGTCCTCCTGACTGAACAAACACTCTAGCATCAGTTATTGTACACAAGTATGTAGCCACACACATACCAGCACTGGTATTTTCTGAACTCTTTCTTACTCAGAGACAGGTTTCACACCATTCTTTTCCCCTCATGTTTCATTAAATCAGCTAGATTTTGCTTCAGACTGGCTGAAAATTCTGTATTGGCCAAATACATCTTTAGACACTCCCTATTCCACTTCAGTTGTACAAACACCCTCTGACTGAACACTCCTGGTGTAGTCACACAAAACTATTTAGAAAACTAAATAAGAAACTATTTCCTGCCACTGCAACCTGTTGAGATATTTTTAGTTGAAACTGAATGCACATACCTGTGGCAGGTGAGGCATCAGTGAGAATGTGGGTGTGGTGAGACCTTTATTTTTCTAGTACCAAGTGTTTCTACAGCTTTGTCATTCCAAATCAAGGGAGGTGGCCAGCTGTCCAGGAGACACTCAAGGAGGTTCTGCACCCTTGTACAAGGAATGTCTCTACTTCTCTGTTATCTTGCAATAGCAGAGGACGGATAGATAATCTTTGATCCCATCAAGAGGAACAACAGATCTCCCTCTGCTATTACAGGGTTCCACAAAGAGAATGCCACCAAGAGATGCTAGAGACTCTGCCAATCTATTAAATAAAGCCCTGTACTACTTCTGAAAGGAATGAGCCTGCTCTACCTCCTCCAGCAGTAAAACTGACCTTCACATGACTACAGGATTCGATCTGGACTGACTTGGCATGCTAGCTGTTACACAGCTAGGAATAACACTATAGAGTTTTTCCAGAGCCCCAGGAGCCTCAGTGATTTAATTTGCTGATAGCAGGACCAACCTGTGCTGCTTGTGAAGGCTAAGAAATTTTGTTTATGCATCTAGCAGGACAGAAGACCCACAGGGGCAGTTCCCTTGCTCCATGGGGAACAAGCATTTGCATCTCCACCCATATGCTTACGCATTTTATTTGTTCTCTGGTGCATTCTAGGGCTGTTTCCTCTTAACCTATGGGGATCCCTGCCAATGGGCCCCATGGAATTAATATGTTCTTGTTACCAGGCATCCACTCCTGCCTCTCTGCACTAGAACCCATGGAAGACACATACTCTGTTCTTGCTTTGTGAGAATGTTCTTAGCAGTCAACATACCCTTGATTTATACCCTTACTTATCCGCCACTGATCTTAGACTGCTTTAGAGTTATCAGACTTGAAGATGAGTATTCAGGAGTTTCAGGTAAATTGCTAAAACAAAACCAAACAAACCACAAAAAAAAAAACAAAAACAAAAACAAAACAAAAACCTGGCACTTCTCTCACACTAGAGATTGTTTGTTACTCATTAAGATTAAAGAAGAAAGAAAAAAACATGTTCCCCTTTTAACCATGCTGTGGGTTGGGTTTTTTTTGTAATTTTGCAAAATGTTCTGCCCCAAGCAGAAGTATAAAAACATTCTAACTAGCATACTTGTGTATATTAGATAGCATTGAGCTAATTCCAACTACTGCAATATTTTCTTCTTTCAATGTACATCTAAAAATGAATGTTTTGAACAGCTTTCCGTGTAGCAGAAAATCCAGTGGTTCTAAAGGACATCAATCACAAAGGAGCTTCTTGCCCTTCTCTGCCCAACAGCAACATCCAGCATGAACTTTTTTATTGGCAATTGGAACGTGCACTAACCTTCTGGTTAATGCAATTAATGAAGGCACATATGTTTATCCCACTTTTTCAGGAGTCTATTTAAATCGTGATATAATATCTGCCTGAGAAAGAAATAAATAGGGAAACACAAAGAACTTCCATGATACTAGTTTTTCTTCTTGACCCAGCTCATGAGCTGCTTTCCAAGTAAATACTACCCTCTTGTGTTGCTTTTAAGTACTACAAAAATCACCCACAAAAAGTCCAAACCCAAACCTCTCCTTGATTTTGCCAATCAGTACAGATTCTAAATCTAATTCCTTACAGCGAACAGCCTAATCCTGCCATAAAAGGTTCTCTGTACTTGGCCACAATTCAGCTGACCCATATGAAGTACTGACATCACTTCTACAATTGACCTAAGATGAAAACCTTCTGGAGGAGCTGATATTCAAGAGGAGCAGAAGAGGTCAGTGATGAGGTAAAACAAGTTCTCAATGTCATATATCCCTTCACTAAGACAAAGGCATCACAGCTATGCTGTGTAAACTCACTCAGTTGCTTCTTTTTTCTTCACTCTTCAACAGACCTCTTTGAACCTAGATGCACTTAGTGAGTTTGGGCAGCAAGACAGGCTGCAGCAGTAGGAAAGCTGCACTCACATTGCACCTCTTTGTGAAGGAACAGGGCCAAACCATGGCTGCTTTCAGGTCCAGAGATGATTTTCTGGCGTCTCTAAAAGGAAGACTGGTCCTATGGTGCCACAGTGGGCCAAGGTCAGTCTGTAACTAGTGAAGGAAAAGAGAAGAAGTTGTTTTCCAGATGGACCAATTTCTTAAGTAGTTCGGAAAAAAAAATGCAATCCGCTGGAGATGGCTTAGTAGACTTTTTTTACCAAGCTCAGTTAGCTGTAACAAGAAAAACTCTGTCCTAATGGTGAACTAGAAGGTTTTCCTTTTCTTCTTTTTCCCACCTGCCACCTTATTCCTGACACCAATAGCTTCTTCTGTGTCATCATCATCACCATCATTCCGTGATCGCTTCTTCTCTCCCTGCTCCCGCATCTCCTGCAATGCAATCAAGAGATTGACAAAGAGTTCTGGCACCTGAAGAAATTCAGACCAAATCAGTGAGCAGATGGACAAAAAGCCACCACTCACCATTCGAGCAAATCTCTGGGCCTCAGCCACACGTTCTGTCAGCATCATAACTTCCTCCTCTTGCATGGGAAATTCTGGCAGCTTCTTGCCAATCAGGTGCTCAATGCGCTGGAACAGCTCCACATCGTACCTGAGAAAAGACATCAGCTTGAATCAGCCCTCCTGAGAATGCTTCAGCTGTCACCACCCACAGGTATTTCCACCTCTCATCTCCTGCCCACAGACATTATTAGCTTATACTGATGGTCTCACAAGCAACTGTTAAATCACATCCAAACGATGCCAACATTTGGAATGGCTTCACTGATTTACACAGCTCATTTCTTCATCAGAATTTGGCAAAGACTTTTTTGGCAAATACTTCCAGTATTTATCAAAAAAATATACACTTAACCTTCATTATATATTATAAAAATGTATGTGTATTATACAAGTTATAAACAGCTAGCTCTACTTATTACATGTATGCTTCTAGAATTAATCTAGACTTCTCTCTCTCCTCACCCTGGGCTTTAAATAAATAAATCCAATTGGCACCACAAAGCAAACAGTATTTTTCTTCTCACACGGGATGAAGTCAGATGCTTTCTGCTCTGAAAACACAGCTAGGAAGAATTCTGATATATTTTAAGACTTACTGTGTGACAAAGGTGATAGATTTGCCAGACCTTCCAGCTCGAGCTGTTCTTCCAACACGATGAATGTAATCCTGAAAACATTTTTCTTGATTAGCAGTAAGATACACACACCAAACACAGAACAGTAGCTACAGGAAAACAGTACATGTATTTGTCTTTAGCACAGAAATTAAATAATTGGGAGAAAATACAACCAGGATTAAACACACAGGACTGTATGCAGCATTAGGTTTTGAGAAGATGCTGGCTTATGGAAGTGTGTGTTTGATTTTAAAATTTTAATTCTTCTCTTTTTGAAGTAGAAGACCACTTTGAATTATTCAAGACTACAGGACAAAGGTTGTGGTACATCACTTTGATAATTAAGTATTAGCTTTCCAATGAAATGATAATTCAAGTGAGCCAATGACTGCATTTTCAGTCTTGGGGTCTAGCCCTCTCTCTAGCCTGTCTTGCAGACAAACTCTGGCAAGTAGATTTAAATTTGGAAAGCACACTGAAATTGAAGATGAACAAGAACAATTTGGAAGCATAAAGTGTCTTTTGTTTATATGGTTCTAGGCTGTTTTCTAAGTTTAGTACTTCATCATCAGAAAGGACATGTTCTGCAACATGGTTAAATGAGACGGAGGGGCATAAAAACTGTAACAACATCATTCAAGCTGTTGTCCCCACCATTATTTTTATTTTTTTTAACTTTTGTCCTTTTACAAAAAGAATCACCTTCTCCTGTTTGCAATGTGTAGTATCTCTGATTACTGTAAAGGAACAACATCAATTTCTGAAATGCACAGCAATGCTAAGCTTTCCAAAACTAAGCTGGGAAACAGTCAGACCCCGAAGATAATACTATACTTCCTGTAAGGTAGAAAGTTAGCAACTCACTTTTTTTTCAGTCTATTATTTTGTGATGTGATGATTAACCATACTAAGGCATCTTTCTTGATCAAATCCTTATTGAGCATAGTGGTAGAATTTGTACTTATTTTAAAATACAGTTTAAAATGTGAAAGCAGATCTGGATTGCAGGAACAGAGACGACTAATTGAACCTAGTAATAGATTAAAACTATCTTCAAAGTCTAGAAGCCCTCTAATGTAACATGGCAAAACATACACCCTGAAGATAAGTACAGACACAGAATGCCTTTGAATTCCGTTCTTCACATATGGGATCATTCCACAATCTGGATGAGGCCACCCAACCAAACTGAGAAATCAACTCGATTGCAGAGTACAATCTACATCTTTTAGTCTACAGAAGCATAAACAAGACTTCTAGTCAGCAGAAAAGAGGCAATCTTTGCTCCTTTTTCCATGCCTCCAGGTGACCAGAAGCTCTCAGCTGCCACACAGACAAGCTTACCTTAGAGTGTGTAGGAATATCAAAGTTTATCACCACATCTACATGGGGGATGTCCAGACCTCTGCTTGCAACATCAGTAGCCAGCAAAATAGAACGTGCCTTTGCCTTGAACTTGTTTAGAGAGCCCAAACGTTTATTCTGGAAGGGAAGAGGACAAAAAGAGAATGGGAGAGTGTTCTTGCTGAAATACTGGTATAGAAAGACACAGGGATAAACTACTCAAAAAAAAAATCTCATTTCTCTAAATTATTTTTGAACTATTACAGAATGAGTGGCAGCCTTCACATTAGTTAAAATTTCTAAGAATCAGTATAGTCCACTAGTTGTGAAACACTCTTTCTGTAAGGTATTTGTGACTCATTATGGTGCAGCCTGTTTCCCAAGCAACAGGTCCTCTCACATCTACTACAATCCATGGGGTATGTGCATACCTGACTCATCTGCCCATGGAGAGGAATAGCAGTGAACCCCAGGTTGCGGAGCAGCAGGGCAGTCCTCTGAGTATTGTTACATGTACTACAGAATATCATGAAAGAGTTTCCAGCTAGTTCATTCAAGATATAAACCAGGTAGCTGTCCTGTAAAAAGAAAAAAAAAAAATAAAATAAAAACAAAGCCAACCAAGCAAAAAACCACATAACTCTAAAAACTCTTTAATGTGGTATATTGTGACTAAGTATAAACCAGAGAGGATGACAAGATATTGGGTAGATAGGGAAACAGCAAGACAATACACAATCAGAAGAAGGAAGAAACAGATGTGGCATTACCTTGAATTTGGAGGGGATGAAAATGTAGTACTGCTGCAGCTTTTCAACTGTCTGATACTTGGAAGAAACAGCACATTTAACAGGATTCTTCAGAGCAGCACGCTGGAGTTTTTGAACCTGGGAAGATAAATATAGGTTATTACTAGATGGACAGAGATCTTAACTAGTTTGTATGATACAGGTTTCTGATATCAGTACAGTGTGATGGAAGGAAAATTAACATAGATTACTCTGCTCTCACCTTCTTGGTCATGGTAGCAGAGAACAGGAATGTCTTCCTGTCTCGAGGAATCACTTTTAGTATCTTATCCACCTGTAAAAATAGAAAGGAAATAGAACTCCCCAATACAACAGCAATCAAGATATAAACCTCCCCCAAATAGAATGATATCCAAAATGAAGATTAATACATGTGTGCAGCTTAGACTCACAGTAGGAAAACACCCGCTCTCTTCTAAAGGGAAGGTGTAGGCTGATAGCATGTTGACAGTGTAAACTCTGGAAGTCCAATAGCAGTGCAAATAACAGGCAAGAATCCTGCAGGAACATGCACTTGATTGTGTTCTGCAGTAACTATGTCAATGTCAGATACTTCAGGGAAAACTACATTTCGGAGACAAAGTGTCTTGCTAATGCTGTGCTAAGAGGCTGCCCTAACCCTAAACCATGACCACCTCTTAGGTTCTACTCTCACCATAGACTTCTGCACAATTATTAGACTTTAGTTAAAATTTGCTATCAATTTCTACAGAGCAGCTCAGGTTTTACTATGTGACTGTATTAAGTGATTTTAAAGGGACTCATCTGGTGTTCCAAATTCTTCTTCTTCCTACCTCCGTCTCAAAATCCATATTCAAGATCCGGTCAGCCTCATCCATCACTAGAAACTTCAGAGCTCGTAAGTTGAAACCCTTTGTGTTCTCTAAATGATCAACTAGACGGCCAGGGGTTGCTACCAACAAAATCACAAGAGCAAAAATCAGAATGAAAGCAAAGTCAAAGATCCAAACAGACAAGAGAGTCATCATTCACATAAATTGAATTCTTTGCCCAAGAGAGGTAAAGACAAATTGCTTTGTTGGAAGGACTCTTTCATAGGCTATCCTCAGTGTCTTGAAATAAGCATAATGGAGTCACTCTGAAAAATTCCCTCCTACCCCATTTTCCCCTGAAAAAAACAAAACCAAACAAAAATAGACCGTAGGTAAGCTGTCCTGAGAAGGATGATAGCATTTTGAATACTTGAGAACCCAAAAACAAGCCAAAGGCAGTCTAGCAGGAATTTTCTTTAGAATAAGGCTGTAGCAGGAAGCTACTAAAGAAACATTAACAAGCCAATACTCCGATCTCAAGACAAAAACAAATGAAGGATGTACTCTCACTTCTCCTTCAGGTCCAAAAAATCTTAGAATCATAGAATGGTTTGGGCTGGAAGAGACCTCTAAAGGCCACCTAGTCTGACCACCCTTTGCAATGAGCCGGGACATTCCCAACTAGGTGAGGTTACTCAGACCCTTCTGGCACTCCCCTTTAGGACAACTACAGTTTGATAATTAATATTCACATTCTGCACCCCCACCACATCAAACTTACCAATAATAACATGTGGTTTCTTGGCTAAGGCCAGAGATTGAGACATCGTGTCAATTCCACCCACAATAACCGCTGCAGGACAAAAAGAATAGAGTGAATCTCTCGGTGTAGCATCAGCCAGCCCCTGCGAGCACAGTGTTTCCTCCCACTCCCTGACACCCATGACAATTCTCCACAAATGAAAGGCCCCTTATGTTTATAAGAATTCACTTTATTTTACTACATCTGACCTTCCCAGGCCTCTTAAGCCATACAATTAAGTCCTTACTGGTCACAAGTATTTTATTTTTGCAGTTGAAGAACTATAGGCAAGAACTCCTTCCAGCTTAATACAGCTGCAAAAATCTAGGAATTCTAAACATAACCACAAAGCTTTTATGTTTGTAGAGAATATCTAAAGAACAAACACAGCCAGCCTGAAGGAAAAACTACATCAAACTATAAAGCACTATGCAATTTCACTGCACAGACTTACTACTGAAAAAATTATCCTCTACTTCCATCTTTAACTCTTTGGACATAAAATGTAGAAAAGCTGCACACTGCTCCATGAGGAAATACCATACAGCCTTCCTTTCCTACACCTGACATCAGCTGTCTTCCAGCTTTTCTCACCTTTTGTTCAACCTTGTAGACGAATACTCTCTATGTTTTCCTTTGCAACCCAGAGCTGACAAACATTGGTCTTTGGGAAAACTGCTTCAATGTAACAGAGCTACTTACTACAGTGGACACCAATGGAGGATCCAAGAGCTTCAAACTGCTCTGAGATTTGGAAAGCCAGTTCCCTTGTTGGTGTGAGGACAAGAGCAAATAATCGCTGAGGTGTTTCCAGCAGTGCTTGAAGTATTGGCAAAGCAAAGGCTCCTGTTTTTCCAGAGCCAGTTTCTGCCAGTCCAATGATATCTCTGCCTATAAGGAGCAACAAGATGAGAAAAATCTGTTACAAATCTAGATCAGAAAAAAAAAACAACCAACTTTTAAATCACTGTGCAATAAAGCACAAGAATTCCCTAACAACAGAAAAAAAAAAGACACAACACACAAATGGTAAAGAAGAACCAAACACAAGAATTTCAGATCATGCAGCAATTTTAGAGCACAACTTCACTAGTACAATAATTACAATCTCACTCCATTCCATTCATTAGTTAAATCTTCTCCCAATATACAGGTTTTCATACAAACTTTAGGCTCAAAAAAAACTTTATCTTTTCAAAGCTGTCAGTTTACAGCCTAGTGCTTCCACCTGGTAAGTATTCTAGACCAACTGTTACCTGTTCACTGGCTCACAAGGAAATAGGCTCCAACATTTGAGACTTAGGTCGTATCAGCAAAAAGAGCAACTACCAAACTAGCATTTACTAAGCCACAATCAGTTTTGTGCCTGTGGTCAAGAGCAATTAAAACTGGTTTGGAACAGGAAGGATTAGGACAGCAAGCTCTTTGAACAAAAACAATGCAGGCAACAGGGTAGAATTCATCAGTAGAATCCATAATTAACTCCTAAACTCCCCACAGCTGAGAAGAACAGGTCTGGAGACATCTTCTCAGAAACACAAACTTACTCTTGTTTTTGTTTTTTTTTTTTTTTTAAGAGAGTCTTATACATGGAGTAAAATAGTCTGACAACCATTAAGTACAAAGACAGAGTAGACATTGGAAATTTATTCCCATTCTGACACTGTAGTGTTCTGTTCCTGTGTCACAGCGTCACAGGGTTCTGGTTTGTTTCTTTTTTCCTTTTAATCCAACCAAATATTCTGGAGAAATGTCTGTTAAATTGAGTAATTTGTTTTTCTGTAATGTTTAGAGATGTTTAGGATGTTTAGAGAAAGTTATTGTGGTTTAGTTATTACTTGCTCCAGAAATACAAAGAATTGTCTGCTGAGAACAAAGCAGATCATGTAAGCTATGCAGTCAGTCAAGATGTCTCCAATTTCACAACACAGTAGGTCTCTACCAGACAAGGCACAGCACTAAACCTATCAGAAGTTTCCTGTGTATCCTTGAGTACTTCAGAAATGACTGATGAAGACTAACAGCTCAAATGAGCTTCAATAACTATTTAATGTGGAGTGTCAGAACTATGCAACAGTTGTGAACACTCAAGAATCCAAGTTTGTACACATTTGAAAGTCTGCAATTGCTGGCAGTACTATAGATAATTTAGTATTTCAAGAGCCATCTGAGAAGGGCAGAAGAATGAACTCAGACACTGCTTCTAGACAGACATATTCATTTATGAAGAAGTCAGAACACTCTTTCTTATTCCTGTCACTTCTTACTCAGCAAAATTCATTCACATAGAGCTCTTGGGGCATCCCCAGATTTGGAATCAGAGAAACACACTGCTCACCTTGGAGAGCCACCGGAATAGCCTCAACTTGGATCTTTGTTGGCACCTTCCATCCTAACTGGTCGCAAGCTTCACAAAGGACATCTGTCACTCCCTGAATGTTAGTAAAAAGAGAAAAGGGAAACAGACATCACAAAGGTGACCCATATTAAATAACAGAATGAAATACATGCTGCAACAGAGCAAAGTTTGTCTCTGGCAAAACCGAACACCCCATCAGGCCCTCAATGAAACTACGTGTAAGGTAAGACTGCTCAGTGACACCCTCCTCCACCAGTAACTTAACAGACTAGTTCAAAACTGTCAGGGGTGACTGCCAGCAGTAAGACACTAATAATTTTTCCGTAGTTTACACAAGGTCCTTCACACAAACAGCAGAGCTCTCTTCCCTCTGGGGAAGTGCATAAAAAGCACGCCTGAGCAACTTAACACAACTGAAAATACAAGCAACCAGCTAAGGAGCACAGACCGGAGCGGCAACGCCAACAGCACTGGCTCGGAAGCCTGAGCTCCCCAGACCTCCTGCCCCGAGCCCTCGGACAGACGCGGCGCACGTGTCTACGCCCCGTGCTTCAACAGCTCCTGCACCCCGCCGGGGGCCGCCTCGGGACGGGGCAACGGCCGGGGACCTCACCGGGACGGGACAACAGCTGCGGGAAGGCGTGGGGCAAGAGCTGCGGGAAAGCGTGGGGCACGGCCTGGCAATACGCAGCTATGCGAGGCGCATCCCCCGCATCCCCTCCGGTATGACATGCGGGAGGGAGAAGGAATCAGTGGGGACAAAAGCAGCTCCAGCTCAACCTCACCAGGTCCTTGAAGGTCCGTTGCTCTTCCACTGCCACCTCGGACTCCACTTCCACCACTGCACCCGGCTCCGCCACCTTCTCCTCCTCCTCTCCCGCCGCCATTTTGAACCGTCTCCTTCTAAGATATCGCGAAACACTCCGGGAGCTATAATCCTCTCCTGGCAGCGGTGTGCTATGGGATTTGTAGTTGGGAGGAAGCTGCCGATCGGAGAGGCTGGGGCTCGACAGGCCACGGACGGCGGCCGCGCCCGGTGGAGGCGGTTGTAGCCGCCGGAGTGCGCTGGCTGGGCATAGGTGCAGGGGGGCTCGCTTTCTGCTGGTCAGAAGGTGTTTTCTGCATCCGGAGTTCTTTAGAGCACAGCCCCCCGGGAAATGGGTGTAAGGCTCGGGGCACCAAGTGCTGTCATTTTCTACTCTCCTGATCCGACATCAGCGCAGTTGCCACGTTTCTGGAAACATCCTGACTCGTATGTACAAGGTTATTGTGTGGCCAGCAGGTCAAGGGAGGTGATTCTCCCCTCTGGTGAGATCCCACGTGGACTACTGTGGCTATTTATGGTGTCCCTAGCCCAGGAATGCCACGGACCTGTTCGAGCAGGTCCAGAGGAGGGCCACAGAAATGACCGGAGGGCTGGAGCACCTCTCCTATGAAGAAAGGATTAGAGAGTTGGGGTTGTTCAGCCTGGAAAAAAAAAAAAGGCTCCAGGAAGACCTTATTGCAGCCTTTCAATACTTAAAGGGGGCTTACAAGAAACATGGGGACAGAATTCTTTGCAGGGCTAGTAGCAGCAGGACAAAGGGATATGGTTTTAAATCAAAAGGGGTAGATTCAAACTAGATATAAGGAAGACATTTTTGACAGTGTTGAAATGCTGGCATAGGTTGCCCAGAGAGGTGGGTAGATGCTCCATCTCTGGTAATATTCAAGGTCAGGTTAGATGGGGCTCTAAGCAGCCTGATCTAATGGAAGATGTCCCTGTTCATTTCATTAGGGTTGAACTAGATGCCCTTTAATAGATCCCTTCCAACCCACACCATTCCATAATTCTGTGATGAAGCAGCACACTTGAGGGGGCCTTCTTTCTAAATGTGTTCAAGGCTTGTTCTCTTTAAACTTAACTGGGCTTCTGCTTTTTCAAGGGGGGTTGATTTATGTGAGGAGTTCTATGCTTTACTAAATTAAAAATTCAGTGAATTTTCACTTAACTCCGAAGAGGTCTTCAGGAAAGGGAGAGTTACAGAGCTGTAGCCACCTCTGTTGGGATAGAAGTGCACTGAATTGGCTGTGTGAAAAACCTGCCTGGTTAGTATTAACAGCTCTGGCCTGCACCTTGGCATTTGTGTTGCTTAGGCAGTGTGAGTGATGATGTTCTGTATTCATAAATTTTACAGTTGTAAAAGAACAAGACAAAATGAGCTAGCCGGGCACAAAAATACAAGAATATGTAAATGTGTATCTGTAATACATATAAAGACTAAATTAACTTTTTCAAAAGTGCTGGTATGAAATATTTTGAAGTACTAGTGAAGGGCAAAAGGAGAATTTAGGAACTGTCATTGTTCCACCTCGTTTTCCTGTTTATTGTAATTGCCAGTGTTCAACTTTGACAAATAAATAAACTGAACTGTGGCAAGTCAGCACATGAAATGAGAGAACGGGGGATGGCAAACACTCCGCCAGCTCTCGTGATTGCTGCAGTTGTGACTCAGGCAAGGAGCCTGCAAGTGCATAATGGGAGGTGAAAATTGTGATGGATTTAGTGCCTTTTGAAGGAGAGCAGCATCAAAATATTATGTAATGATGGTAGTCCCTGAGCAAATTGGTTTCCATCTGGTCTGGGTGTGGCCTATATTCCAAATGCTGATTGCATCAGGATAACCTTGCAGCAGGATGAACTAACACTGTTTTAGGGAAAAGTATGATAATGTATCCAAGAGCTTGGGCTTTGAAAGGTCAGCAGAGCCAACTACAGAATGGAACTCATGACTGCATTTCTGAACAGACCTCCCTCTTTGATGCTAGTTGGGAAGCCTGGCTGTGTGTGCTCACATAATTTCTATGATGATGTACCTGAGCATCTGACACTGGATTCCAAACATGCCATTTCCTCTGCTCCCAGAACAATGAGGAAAGTGAGAGGAAATCCAAGCAAACTCTGTGTGACAGGGAAAGGAGAGGAAGCCTGAAACAATTCATTGGGCAGCAGTGGAAATGAAACTGCTGCTTCCCACTGTGCTCAGGAGAAAATTATTTTATAATAAATTTCAAAGATGCAACACCCAACAAGAAGCACCTAGTGGATATACTGGCTAAGACCCTAAGTTTCAAAAATTACATCAATCTGAGCCATGAGCTTGATATTTATCATTTAGTGCTGAAGGTTAAGCCTGGCCAGCACTTAGGCATGGACCCTTGTAAGGGTCACTTGGAATGCCTCAGAAAGTGGAGGAAGCCATGTGATGGGAATTCACTGCTTGTGATTCTTTGCTGAACTTGTTGCCTATTTTATATGGTAGATGCTGCTTTGATGAGGAGCAGGGTGGAGAAGTTGTGTTCTGGTGAAATTCCAACTTGGATAATTCCTTTTTGTCAGTAGATGTTTTTGAATAAAATACCTCTTGTCTTTAAGCTGTGGGAGCACTCGTGTGATGAAATAAGTACCACTTCTAAATGGTGATTCCTTTTTTTTGTGCTTTTCAGCACAGGATGCTGCAGATTATACTAGATTTGGAATTTTTCAGTACAGAGCTTTTAGACTTAGATTCACAGGACTGCATGGCTTAGAAGGTGTCCAAGAACACTGCATGGGTTTTGGAGAAAACCAAGTCACACAGCTTCTCTGTCTTTTGTAGGATTATAGAGCTTCCAGCCTGCAGGCCGTGCTGGACCAGTGGCTGTGATTGCAGTGCAGGACTGTGCTGAGCAAGCCAGCCCTCGTGAAGCTCTAAGGTGTCAAATTCAGATCCTTCTACCAGTCAGATTAATCTATTCAGAGCTGTTGTTGTTCCTGTGTTCTTCACTGTGTGGATGTGTGGACAAAGCTGCACTGCTAGAAAACTGGGAAGGAGGTAGGAGAAGTATATGTTACATAATTTTCTCTGTGATTATAATAGCATCCATTGCAGAAGCTTGGTGAAGTCTTAACTGATCTGGTGGAGTTAACCAGTGACGTGCTGCAGCACTAGCAAAAATTTAACATCATGCCTACCTTTGTATAATGTGCAGTTTACATTCCAGATTCAAAATTGTTTGCTCACACACATCTCAGTGTCTACACGTCAGAGACCAACATCCTTAATGTATGTGGGCTAAAGTGCATACCAGGATGTATGCTCACACAGACAGAAACACATACTTCATACACAAATGCCAGTTCTGTGGCATGGAGCTGATGACCTCACTTTTCAGCTTGCCTTGTCCAGCTGCTTGTATCAATGCCATGGCTCCAATGCATGGAGTGTGAAATCGAGTAGGGTGAGTCAGAGAGAATATGATAACATGCAGGTGTGCAGAGAGACACAGACAACATTTTAATTTTTTTTTTTTTTAATTTAATCAAATTAATCAAACCAGCAGTATACTTGTTCATTTCTTGCAAACAGGCAGAGGCATTTCAAGCATCAGAGTCAAACTCTGAGGCACCAAAGCTCTTGTTATTGTGTGTAAAAATAAATGTTGATGTAATTGAGAGGAATAGAAAAAAGAACAAGAACTCAAGCTTTGTGAGAGTGTTGCCCTTCCTAAGAGTTTGCTCAGCATTACAATATTACAGAGAGGCTCCTTCTGACAATTTTGATTTATGCATCACAGGGAAGTCACAGGGTCATACTTTCAGAGATGGAACTATTCCTGCATTAAACTCCTCCAGTTGCTTCAAGCTATTTTCTGGGGTCTCTTCCTTGTACCTCTTCCAGGTACAAGGTCCCCATCATCACAGTACTTGAATACTTTTTAATATTTGTCCCAGATAATTCACTTCCCTACCTCACAACTTCCTTGTGAGGTAGGGAAGTGCTCCTATCTCCATTTTTAGACAGAAAAAAGAGGCACTGAGGAGGCAAAAATCATGAAGAACATATATAGCAGAACAGTAACTTTAAACAGGGTCCCAGTTCTTCCTCCAGCTTTGTAAGTGTTCTGCCACTGAATCATCCTATTCCTTTGCACCCCTCTTGAGTATTAGTAGCAGTATATATTTTGCTAACATGAATTCTTCCCTGGGAAGTATTTCTAGGAGTATGTGTAGCTCTCCATGAGTGCTGCCTCCTCCCTTACAGACAAACCACTGTGGGTCTCACAGGCTACTCAACTACATGGAGAGTGGCACCTCTACCTCTCAGATGCACTGCCTTCACAGCTGGCCTCCAGCTCAGGTCAGTAACACCAACCTGCTGCAACTAACTGCATTCTTCCACTAGTTCACTGAGGCAGACTCTGGTCCCAGGGTCACTGACCTGTCCTCCTCCCTCTTTTGATTCCTAAGATCTATCACTGGTTGACAGTGTTTAATCTATTTCATAACTATCATCATTCAAGCTATACTTTCCTTTTCCTATGGGGACTTTCCCTCACAGCCAAAGAACAGGTAGGTAACTTGTTCTCACATGCCACAGACTTTCTTTGCCTCTAAGAACATCTGCTTTCCTTTGGAGTAGAGGCTTCCTTTTTAAAAGAAAGAAAAAATAAATACAATATACAAACCTTAAGATAAACCTATATAAATAAATAGAATGCAAATATCACAGTTCTTAACCTGGAGTGTTTTTTTTTTCAAAAGGACTTACAACTTCTGGCCCTGCTATTTCACTCTGGGACAGAGCCATCCATGCAGTCTGTCATATCTGGAGCTGCTTTCTTCAACAGCCTTTCCAGTTGTACCTTGGTAATGGGACTGTACTCTACTGGAAACTGGCAGCTTCTGGCTTTTTTTATGGTACCTCGGCCCTTTTACCACTCACAGATTTCTAAGTTATTTACAAATCAGGTTTAGTCAGCACCAGGGTGCGGGGATTTATTTCATCATCCTCCTGACACATTTCTTTTCACTGCCTTGGGGAAGTAAAAAGAAATTCCTTGGGGGAATGGCTGAGGAAACATGGATCTGAGGAATGGCCACCTACTGGGATCTGCTGCTGTGGCACAGTAGCCCACGTGCCCATTATAACCTCCAACATGAATCAGATGGCTACTGTCAGTTGATGGGTGGTGTGTGTATGTGTGTGCGTAAGCTTTAGGTTCCTATCAGGAAGCAGTTTGTGTTCAGATATAGATGAGGCACCTGAGAGATGTGAGTTAGCACTGCCAATATTATGATAGCAACAGGTAGCAGTGCTAACAGTGACAAATAATAACATAATGTCTCCAAGCCGGGTTTTAACTGTAGGACAAACACTGTTTCAGCTGGATGGTCTCGGGATCTCAAGAGTACTTTTAGCTCCCAAGCTGAGTCTTCTTGTACATGGAGAAAGCTCTGTCCTGGACTCAAGAAGTTCACAGACTTCATCCATCGCTCTGGTGCAGGTCTCAAGATTGTCAGCCAACTTCTGGATTTTGGCCTTCAGCATGGCCTGGCTTACTTTTGTGACCTCCTTTGTGTATTCTGGCACAAGGAAGCTGTGGGAGCCACAGAAGACCATGAAGCAGATGGAGTTGTACAGCGAGATGGAAGCCCTCTTCTCCGACTGGCGCAGTGTAGGGTCCCCTGGGCCCTGCCCTCGGCGAAGGAACTCCAGGCAGCCGAGGATTTCCCTCATCTGTTTCCGACAAGTCATTGCGATTTCCTGAACCTTCCTCACCTCCCGAGAATTGCAGAGCACTAAGGAGAGATCAGAGGTGACACTGACAGCCCCCCCAGCGGTGGCCAGGCCCAGGCCCACAGCCGATGCCAGGAGAGAGGCTCCCAGCGTTGCGGGACTCAGGGACAGCCCCACGATGGCTGTGACTGCTCCCGCAGCAGTCAGGGTGCTCCCGCTGACGTTGGCAATCAGGGACCTTTTGCGGAGCTTGTTGAGTTTATGAGCTGCCTTGTGAAGATGAGCTATTTGACCACGCAGCCTCTTCCTCTGATCCAGCAGTGCTATGTGGAAGTGGTGCGTGGGGTCTAGTGTTTGGGGCAAGGCATCACCGTTTCTCTCCATGGTCTCTGTCCAGAAAGAGAAAAGGATAGGTTGGGTTAGATATTAAAAAACCCATGAGATACACTCAGCCTGGACCACCATTACAGTGTTGGCATCCAGCCAATGTTTTGGTTTTTTTCTTCACTGAGCTACGTGAAAGGTTTGCTGCCTGCTCACACGTACACACTCACGTACACATGCGCACACACACGCATGCACGTACACAAATGTATACATGTACATTTAATTACTTCAAAATATTTTTCTTGTTCCCTGAAAAGACCAAAATTTCTTAATGTCTGGGGTCAGAGGTGCTGTTGTTATTACACAAAAAGTCTTTTCTGACCCTGTGGAAAGAAGTTCCCTTGAAATTAACTTGTTCAGTGCCCAGAGTAGTAATGCTGTCAGAACTAAAATGTCCCCATGGTAGGATTCAGCCTGCAAGAAAGGCTAGCCTCTGAGAGGATGAAAGCCACCCACCTCAGATTGCTATTTAGGGCTATTTCCCATTCAAGGAGGACAGAGGGAAGCTGCTGAGGGTAGTCAAGGTCTGGCTTTTCCATTTAGGAGGTGAGAAGGTCAGTGATGCCTCGGATGGGTATTGTGAATGTATTGATTTTCTTTAAGCCTAAACAACTCAAGATCCTGTAGCATTTTTTGCCTATTGTAACTTGGCGTCAGAATCTGGACAAAGATAGGAACCATTGTTCTGTGGTGCTTAGTCCATTCTGTGGTGTCAAATCCCCAGTGACAATGGTAGGGAGGTCTATGGACTTTGTTCAAAAGGTTCATGAAGGGTACATCAGAAAAGTGAGACCACTTTGAGTATGTACTCCCTTGGGGGTGGGAGAACAGGATAAATGCAGTGGCCTGTGACTAGAAAAGGCTTGAAAACTGCTGGCTATGGCAGCCTTCCCTGGCAAGATAGCAGGAGAGTGTCTTCCATTCTAGAAAGTGAATCTTCAGGATTTTGATATTAGGTTATCTCTATTTGCTCCGCCTGTTCTTTATCACATGAGTAGAAAGAAATATTTCAATAAGCATTTGCAGGTTGTTCTAGTGCTACAAAGTGTTTTATAAAGAAAGCCAGTATCCTTAACCCTGCTTACATATATAGGGAAACTGAGGTGAGGGAGGCAACAGGAGGCATCACCACTTGTCTAGGTGGGACAGAGCTTTTGTGCACAACACTGTGCTGTGCACAAGGCTGCGCTGCCTCTGCACCTAGCAAAGTCTAGCCATAGAGAGAAGGTATTTGCAGTCAACAGTCCCCTCATAGCCAAAAGAAGTCTCTGTAGCAGAAAGAAGCTCTGTTCCAGACCCAACTAAGCAAAACTGTTCATTGCTGCAGCCACCATTCCACTTCTCTTCTGTATTGTGTGAGCTGGAAGTGCCTGGTTCTTCACACAGACACACTGCATAGATAGGATCCTTGGGGCTTTTATTCTGTAGAATTCCTGTGTTTCAGGAGGAAATTGCCTATCAGAAAAAGTCTTTCCATCCTGGTGTGTAAGTAAATAATTCTTACTGCAATTTTTTCCCTCCTATTTGTTCTAATCCATCTCATGCAGAATTATTTAGGACCTTTCCCTATCCTCTGTCCCTTCCAAACAACGACCTCAGTCTCTCTTGGTATCAACAGGCCATTTGAACCACTTGATGCACAGTGTTTTTCTTGGTGGAAGGCAGTGTTCTCTTACTTTTTACACAACAGTCAGAGATTAAGCTGAAAGCCTAAGAACTAACACTAAGCTAAATGGATATCAGCATTGAAATAAACAATGATCATTTAATAAATAGCTTCAGAACAGATCACTGTAATGATAAATAAATATATTGATTCCTGTAGCACATTAACAATTTTCCTGCATAATTTGTTGCTGAGAATAGTCTCAGGTAGTAACAGCAGCCATCTCACTTAAGGTAGTAGAACAGTCATTCAATATATAGCATAAGCCAAATAGTGATACACATATTTTGAATACACTGATTTATGCCATCATAAAGAAAAACAAAGCTAACTCTTGATTTTAGAGAAAAAAAAATCTCCCCAGCAAGAAAGGTATACATTAGTCCAAAACCTGCAAACTTTTCCATAATACAGCACTCAGTGATACTCTTAAAAATACTGGTTCAAACTTACCTTTAGTTTCCAGCTGACCTCCCCAAAGACAAATTTCGATCCGTTTCTGGAGGAGACCAATTTATAGCTCCTGCGGACCAATTGCTGCAGTGGGAATGCTTTGCCTCATACTGAGAGCCTGCCGTTTCCTGCTCTCCCTTGTGCAGAAGGATGTGACACACTGGAAAGTGACCTGCAGGACAGTGAGCACACATCATGTTCAGGAAACAATCCCTGCGAATGAACATTGTGTGTTCGCTTTTCCTGAAGTATAGAGGAAAAAAATACAAAAACGAAAAAAAAACCTGAGCCTATTCCTGGCACTTGAGCTAGTGCTGTCACCCCCCCCACCCCACCCCTGTGAATGACTTTCCTTTCCCTGAAATAGCAACTGACTTTACTCTGTGCTGGAGCTTGATTACTGAAGTTTACACCCCCTCCACATACACACGTCTGCAGTCAGTGGAGAATCAGCCAGTCAGCTGCTTCATTCAAGGCCAGTATACTTTTAAAATTCCAGGTCTTTGGAACAATAATGTGTGACTGGCTGGAGCACAGCAGTGCTGTGTGAGAGCAGGAGTGGTGTTTCACTCCATAAAAGGGAAGCAGCATGGTGATTGCTCTCAATTCCCATCCCTTCTCCTTCTGAGTAGAGAAAATCATGCAGCATCCTGCAAAAGGAGTGATCTCCCTGTGGTTTTGCTCTGTTTCTTAACTATGGGCACCATGTTGATTGAGAAAGAACCATGATGTTTTCCTAAGGTACTTTCCCAGCAATCAATTATCAGAAAGGTCATTGGGATCACCTATTTTGCTGCCTGCTGTTGTCCAGCAGTTGTGCTCAGATACAGATGTGGCCAGAGGGAGAAAGTCATAAAGGTCTTGGGGAGGAACAGCCTAAATGACACTCCTGGTATTGCCTTTCACATTGAACCATGGCCAGCTTTAAGCAAAAACAAATTATTTGAGATTAGTCGAGGAAGAAAATACATTTTTGTGGCACTATATTATGCAGCCAACCTTAGAACAAAGTGGCATGTGTTCTTACTGACATGGGGCCTGTGATGCCAGAGACATCTGTTTTGAGCAGTTGTGCTTGAAGATGGTGAATCTACTTTGTTGAGAATACACAATGTTAATCCACAAGGTGGAGTTTTACTCTTCAGGGGTGTTTGTTGGCAGGGAACCTCTGTGCCCTAGTGTCCCCCTGGTTTGGGTAATCTGAAAGCTACCCAGCTGTCACTGAGTGCCAAAGATTTGCTGTTGAGTGTGTGAGATATGTAGCTGCACAACTGCTGGAGCTGACCTTAGGAAGGGACAAGGACTGAGAGGCAGTAGCCAGGGAGAGGAGAAGGCTGGGGTTATTTATCATAGTGGCAGCTTGTTTTTAGATCATCTTAAAATGACAGTAGAACAGTATGTCCAGTGTTTTGTCAAGGGTGGACCTTCATGAGATGGAATACAAAGAAATAAACAAACAGCACTGAAGAGCCACTTCAACCTGCCACAGGCCTGAAAAGATAAAACATTGTTTTGAAGATGTTTAAATAGCAATTATGATCTGTTAAGCTTTGTGCATATTGCACATTAACAGGAAGATGAGTTTTGACACTGAAGGAAACTGTGTTTTAGCCCTTCCCTTTGTTTCAGCAAATGTATGCTTGAATGGGAGCCCATCTGCCTTGGAAAAGGTTTGCAGTTGATAGAAACAAGAGTTCTTTCACATATTTCCAAATAGAATAGGCTGTGTTTTTAATTTAATTCCATCTGTATTAGGACTTGTGCCAGCAGAGATGTCCTTGTTAGGACAGTGAGTTTTGATAAAAATGTAATTAGAAGGAAAAAAAAAGTCAAAAATGAACCTGAGAAGATGACACAGTTCTGGTTGCTCTTCTTCCTTTCCCAGTGCTCTTCTTTCAATATACTTAGCTGCATAATGTTAGAAACCCCTGCAATGCTCAGTGAGTGGGTGAGGACATGATTAGAGTGCAGAAGATAATAAATAATCCTCACAGAGTTTCCTGGACAGTGAAAGACTTGCACTTCACACAAGCTTTATTGGTTGCAGAGTAGGATGGTTTCTCACAGGGATCATCCCTGGGCTCCTTCATCATCTAAAGAGAATGTTTCCACATAGTCCATTCCAATAATAATGTGCGTAGTCAGAAAGTAGCAACTTCTCTTGAGGAGATACAGGTGTCAGCTTGATTTTAAAAAGAAAATATGTATTAGAATAAAAGTCACTGTTTCCTAGGGAAAATTATTTCCCTGCAGCAGTATACTGTGATCTAGTTTTGTCCCTGCTGACACTCTCACAAGCATCATTTTGGTGACAGTGCTGGTCTTCTCTTCCACTAGTAATTACAGATAGTCCCTCAAACAAAGGTGAGCAGGTGGAAATAGGAGCAGGATGGGAGAGGAGCATCTTCTCTGCACGTCTCCCATGGACAAAAAGGCTTTTAGCACATCTGCCCAAATGTGAGAACATATGCTGAGTCATGAGGTAGGTCCAAGGGGCCTGCTTGGAGTGAATCTTTAAGCTACCAGGGGTCTCAGGGCTTGCAGGGACCTTCAATGGGCTAAAAGCTAGTGATGGCCCCACCATTTTGCTTGCTATAAGTTTTTAGTCAGGCTGTCTGCTATTAGTCTCTTCATTCTTGGTCTGTGAAGCATTTGGTTGGGCTTGAGGGTGGAAGGGGCACAGCAGGTGTTTCACAAATGCCCTGGCCAAAAATGTTCTCTCTGCTCCACCCTTTCTCATCCAGCCACATCCTCTTGAAATGGGCAGAAGCCAGACCCATGCAAAATCTGCTCTAAAGGCATTTTGTGGGAGCAGATGACCAGCAAAGGGAAGGAAGAATGATGTTTTATTGCCTCAGCTCTCTTCCTTCCAGTGGCTTTTGGCAGAAAGGACTGGCCTTTCTCCTCTTGTTCTCTCCAGAAGAAGTGTTTATTCTGAAGCTGTTTGGAGCTACTGCACTGTAACATTGAATGTAAATGTTTACCTCTTGAAGCTGCAGTTTCAAAGATACAGTTCCTTTATTAACATTTTTTTGATCAAATAATAGAGTAAGATCAGCATTTGAATTTTCATTCAAATATCTTTTTAACAGGGCGTGTCAACAACACGATACTTTCAACCTTAACTGCTGGATCCTGGGGCTAAAAGTTGCCCTTTTTTTTTTTTCTCCTGCAGTCAATAGAATCAATGACAAATTTTAACTCTTCATAGTAAGATATTTGTTTAGATTTAGTTAGAATGTAAATAAGTAGAGACAAAAACAAATTAAGTAAATTAGATCAAAGAGGGCTGCATTGTAATTTACTAACCTTACCTGTAGATCAAAATTAGTTTTTGAAAGCATTCCAGCATGAAAAAGGCTGTTCTGGTCACCAGAGTGTGTGACCAGCTCAGTTTGGTGAAAGTTATGATGAGGAGGGCAGGGTGGGGGGAACAAGAGAGCCCGTGGGATGGAACCACCTCTTGTTAATTCAGGTTCAGTAGGATATTAACCAAGTACATAGACTGTGCGGGTGCCTGCTTTGTGAGCAAGCATTCATGTAACAAAAATACCACCCTAATTTGCCTTGTCAAAACACTGTCAGCAATCTCTGCTGAGATCAAGTATTTATTTGGACATGGAGAGTGAGTTTCTGCAATGACTTAAACAGACCAGCTCATACAGCCATTCTCCACCTTTATTTACATGTTTCAGTGCAGGCTATATGGCAGAAGACTGACTTACTTTACTTTTGTAAACTTCACCTTTTTAAACTATTTTTATGAATTCTTGTATTTCTTCAATGTATGAAAAAAAAAGTGTGCTTGTAGAATCTGCTTTTATTTAATCTTAATGCTTCTCCTTCAAATTATTTAACTGTTTTGTTGTACATAATTTGCAGCTAATCAGGAGAGATATTTAATATAACAATACATAGGCATTTAATTGAAAAAAGTTACTTAGAAAAGAGAACTTGTAATCAAATTTAAGTATTGAGATGTAATGAATTGGATAGACTGATGTTGCATTACAGGTCTGCATGTTAATTCCATACCAATTTTACAGTGAAGATACTTTGTGTTGGGAATATTCAGCTCAAAGCCCTCAAATTTCATAAAGGGTGATTTGACTTGTCTTGGAATGGTCACAGCTGTGTGAGACTGTTTCACCCCATCATCAAATAAGAGAGTTTATGCACAGTCCTTGTAGTAACCAGTGCTACATTTGAAGAAGATGAACCAAAATTTGAGAGATTTGGACTGTGTTGGAAGGAAAATTTTTAAGATGTCTTCTTAGTTTTTTTAAACAGTTGAAAGACCCATTTTGTTTGTTTGTTTTGTTACTGTTAATTTCATGTTAAGCTTTTAGTACCAGGATTAAGGTTTAGCAGGAAACATTCCATATAAAAATGCATTACAATGAAAACAAATTAATGAAATTCATTAAATTGATTACCCCTCCCATCTGCCACCATAGAAACATGACAGACATGCCAGGGCCTAAAGAAGTTCAGCGGTTAAAAACTGTCATCTTGAACTTCAGACAAGGATGTACCTCACATAATTTTATCCCTCTTCAGAGGTTCACACACAACCCGTTTATTCACCTTCCAAAGCTCCCTCTAGAGCCAGGAGAAGAAACAGCTACCCCCAAAGGCTTGTTCGGTTCATCTCTTTCAGCCACCTGCAGCGTCAAAATATGAATAAAATGGTGCTTTCTCATCTCTTGCAGACTTGATTTCTGACTTTATTTTTTTTTTCCCGTGTTACTGAATGATACCAACAGATGTTACAGAAATAATACTGTGTTTTATTTAGAGTGTGGTCTGTTTATGCCAGAGACTTACTTGAAGCATGGTGATTTGAGACAAACCTTTCCATCTTCGGTTTCCGTGTCACAATTCACTGTATTACTATTGGAGAGCCTTTTCCTCCGTTAGCAACAGCGAAGAGCAGTGGAGAAATGAGCACATTTTGAGGTTTAAAAAAACCTATATGCTGTCTATTATTTCACATGTAGACTCCGGGAAATTTAGCTTCGGAACTATGGGTAAAAAAAAAAAAAAAAAAAGAAAAAAGAAAAAAAAGGCAAAAAAAAGCGCCTACTTTAGTGTTTCCCGGTAGCTAGACGTATAAACCTCGCTAAGAGAAGCAAGACACGGCTTGTGGGAATTGTGCTACCTCACTCTCTTTGAAACCGCTTTATTATAAAAACCGAGATTCTAACTGTTCGTTTTCTTCCCTAATGTGAAAAAGACCCTCCAAAGATTAATGTTGAGTTACCTGGGTCATGTTATATTTAATAGAGAATTTATAAATTACAAAGAAAGCCGAAACTTTCTCACTCTCAAGGTACTTTCGGTTCCAGCATTCGGGAATTATTGTCCCCTCTTTACCCAAATGACACTCTTCTCGCTACGAGATATTAATAGGAGAAAGTAGACACTTCAACAGCTTTTCAAATGTAGAAATGGGACCATTTGATTGCAGATAAAATAGAAAAAAACCATTTTATTACTTCCGAAGAAACACAAGCGGCAGCGCGGAGCGGTGGGCAGCAGCGGGGCGGGACGGGCGAGCCACACCAATCAGTGCGTGCCGCGCTGGTATAAAAAGGACCGCCGCCGCCAGCCCCGCACTGAGCATCGAGAGACGCCAACATGTCCGAGACAGCTCCAGCTGCAGCGCCTGCCGCATCTGCGCCGGCCCCCGCCGCCAAGGCAGCCGCTAAAAAGCCGAAGAAAGCAGCGGCCGCCTCCAAAGCCCGCAAGCCTGCGGGCCCCAGCGTCACCGAGCTGATCACCAAGGCCGTGTCCGCCTCCAAGGAGCGCAAGGGGCTCTCCCTCGCCGCGCTCAAGAAGGCGCTGGCCGCCGGTGGCTACGATGTGGAGAAGAACAACAGCCGCATCAAGCTGGGGCTCAAGAGCCTCGTCAGCAAGGGCACCCTGGTACAGACCAAGGGCACGGGTGCCTCCGGCTCCTTCCGTCTCAACAAGAAGCCTGGAGAAGTGAAGGAAAAAGCGCCCAAGAAGCGGGCAGCCGCAGCCAAGCCCAAGAAACCGGCAGCCAAGAAGCCCGCCAGCGCTGCAAAGAAGCCAAAGAAGGCAGTGACAGCGAAGAAAAGCCCCAAGAAAGCGAAAAAGCCGGCGGCATCTGCGGCCAAGAAAGCGGCCAAGAGCCCCAAGAAAGCCACCAAAGCTGCCAGGCCCAAAAAAGCGGTGGCAGCAGCGAAGAGCCCGGCCAAGGCAAGGGCGGTGAAGCCCAAAGCGGCTAAGCCTAAGGCAGCCAAGCCAAAAGCAGCCAAGGCAAAGAAGGCGGCCCCCAAGAAGAAGTAAGCCCCCGTGGAAGGAAAAACTTGCTTCGTATCTAAACACAACGGCTCTTTTAAGAGCCACCCACATTTTCTGTAAAAGAGCCGAAATAAGTTGGTTTTATAGATGTATGGGCTTCGTAGGGTTTTGGAGTTTGTTTGGGTTTTTTTTTTGGTAGGCTGTTTTGGTGGTCTTTATTTATTTTGGTTTGTTTTTGTCCTGTTAGTTTTTTTCCGTGTCTGCTATACATGGTGAGCAAATGCTGTAAGTAGCTTTCTAACCCATCGCTGTGCCCTATACGGAAACGTAGTGTGTGCCATGAAAGCTAATTTACCCCCTCAGGAGCGGCCCTTGATGTTGCTCTAACCTTTCCCTTGCTGCTACATTGTGGCCATTATTCAGTCGTTAAGTACTAGAACTTTTGTAGCAAGTACTTGACGCTTTGTGTCACTTTCCGTGTGAATGTGCGGCTACACGTCAGGTGAAATACAAAAGGGGGGATATTTTTCCTTTGCTACAAGACCGCTTATAATAGCATTAGAGTATGTGAAAGATTTTTTTTTCTTTTTAAAGACTCAGGATCGTCATATGGTTTCTCCTGCACTTGTCTATAGACGACTTTTAACGTTTAAAAAAAAAATCATTTCTAAAGCCATTAAATGTTACGGGCTTTTCCTTACAATACTGTTAGGATTGCAAGAGGTTCCAAGCACTCGAAGCAACTTAGCCCTTCAGTGATCAAGTGGGTGGCTCTGAAAAGAGCCTTTTGGTATTTTTTTTCTGGGAAAAACTTCCCGGGCGTTGTTCCTCGGTTCTCACTTGGCTTTCGCTTTGTGGCTGTCGGTCTTCTTGGGCAGCAGCACGGCCTGGATGTTGGGCAGCACCCCGCCCTGCGCGATGGTCACCTTGCCCAGCAGCTTGTTGAGCTCCTCGTCGTTGCGGATGGCCAGCTGCAGGTGGCGGGGGATGATGCGCGTCTTCTTGTTGTCGCGGGCCGCGTTGCCCGCCAGCTCCAGGATCTCGGCCGTCAGGTACTCCAGCACGGCCGCCAGGTACACCGGGGCGCCGGCGCCCACCCGCTCCGCGTAGTTGCCCTTGCGCAGCAGCCGGTGGACGCGGCCCACGGGGAACTGCAGCCCGGCCCGCGACGAGCGCGACTTGGCCTTGGCCCGCGCCTTCCCGCCCTGCTTCCCGCGACCGGACATGGCAGCTACTCGAGAAAAACAAGCAAGAGACGTACGAAAATACAGGCGCCGCCTCAACTCGCTCTTATATACCCTCGCAGCGAAGGAAGCGAATTTCGATAGGCTGAGAAGGTGACACTGCGAAAACAGCCAATGGGAACGCGGATCCAATTGGGACCAATGGAAGTTAAGCAGGAGGAGTTGTGGGTGTAAAAACGTCGCTCAGCCAATAAAAATTAGGGCTAGACGAAGCCCTAATTTGCATACCGCCTCTATAAAAGGAGGGCTCGCAGTACCCGTTTATCGCTGGTTAGTTCGGTTGTGGTGTGCTGAGAAATCGCTCATAATGCCTGAACCGGCGAAGTCCGCCCCCGCGCCTAAGAAGGGCTCCAAGAAGGCGGTGACCAAGACTCAGAAGAAGGGCGACAAGAAACGTCGCAAGAGCCGCAAGGAGAGCTACTCGATCTACGTGTACAAAGTGCTGAAGCAAGTGCACCCCGACACGGGCATCTCCTCCAAGGCCATGGGCATCATGAACTCCTTCGTGAATGACATCTTCGAGCGCATCGCCGGCGAAGCCTCTCGCCTGGCGCACTACAACAAGCGCTCGACCATCACGTCGCGGGAGATCCAGACGGCCGTGCGGCTCCTGCTGCCCGGCGAGCTGGCCAAGCACGCCGTGTCCGAGGGCACCAAGGCTGTCACCAAGTACACCAGCTCCAAGTAGAGCGCCTCGGAGCGTCAGTTTTCAACCCAAAGGCTCTTTTAAGAGCCACCCACTTCTTTCAGGGAAAGAGCTGTTGCTGCAGAGACTTGGTCTTAGTCGTCGTTTTCCGGTACTTCTCGGGCAGCAGCCGTCGCGTGAAAGCGGAGGCGGGTGTAAGGGACACGGGGTGTACTTGCCGCAAGCGATGTGTGCTCCCGAGTCTGCCTCTGGAGCAGGGAACACGTGAGTCGCTTAGAGTACCCCGGGACCCCGTTTCACTTTCGTGTCCGGTACTGGGGCCGGGAGATTCTATATAAACAATAAACGAATATGGAAGGTGTTCTCATTGCCCAGGGAGGCTTGGTTGGTGCGGTGTTTGCTCTGCTTCCCACTAAGGCGGGGGCGGGATGGGGATACTATTTGGAAAGCATAGGGTTCAAGAGGACTGTGTGCGGGTTTTGTTTGGTTTTGGGGTTGGTGTGGGTTTTTTTGGGGGGGGGGGGTGTAGTGGCGTGGGGTGGGGATTTTTTTCTATGGCCTCTGGACGGGATTCTGACACGACGCTTTCGCGGGCGACCGCGGGAAGCAAACCTCAGCGCTTCGGGCTGTTCCCGAACAGCGCAGCCCCGCTGTGGCCCCGAGCACGGTCTATACCCCTGGCCCGCTCTCCTCCCCTCCTCTCGTTCGTTTACTCCTATTGCGCCCGTAGCCGAGCAGCCCCCGGGATCGGGGCAGGCGTGAGGAGATGGAGCTGCGCGGACGCTGCTGGGGGGAGGGGGCGGTGTGTGCGGTCTGGCGCGTTGGTCCGACCTGAGTGAGGACTGCAAGGCGCTCCCCAGCAGGAGGGCCCGGCTCAACGCGCCACAGCTCCCGAGGCGGCGGTGATTGGTCGCGGCGGCGCTCGCGGCTCGGAGCCCGTACTCGCTCCACCAAGGCGCGCCTTTCCGAGCTGTGTCGGGACTTAAACCGGGCCGGAGAAGTAGCAAGGAAGCGTTCTCCTTAGGGGGAACGTTGGCTGCCGCCTGTGCCTACTGCGGCCCTGAACCGAACGTGCTCACTGAGTGAGAGGATTCAGCGAGCACTTAGTGGCGAAAGAGGCTGCCAGGCTAAGAGGACTTTCACGCAAGTCACGATGACAGGGGTGGGGCGGGGAGGAGAGTCTTCGGAGGGAGAGTGTGATGGGAAGGTTCCGAGGCGTAGGCGGCGGGATCTTGCCATATCGGTCACCTTACGGTGTTTCGCTTCGACTGCTAAACCGCTGGTCGTGTGCACGGGCCGCGCATTTCTCCTTAAGACAGCGGTCAGGCGGCGCTAAAGCCTTCTGGAGTGCCGGATAACAGAGAGCGGCAGGGGCGGGCGGCAGGGGAAGAAGGGCGGGCCAGTTCTGCGACGCTGGGAAGGGAGGGGGCGGGGCGGGCAACAGGCGGGCTTTGCGCCAGGGACGAGCGGGCTTTTCGAATGCTCGCGCTGCCCAATGGCAGTCGGCCTCTCGCGGACAACCAATCGGCAGGTAGCTGCGGCTATATATACCCCCGCGCGGAGCCGCAGCCTTTCGGTATCTCTTGAGAGAAGTTGTAGAGCTGTGGTTGTGTAGTCATGGCGCGCACGAAGCAGACAGCGCGTAAGTCGACTGGCGGGAAGGCGCCCCGCAAGCAGCTGGCCACCAAGGCGGCCCGCAAGAGCGCGCCGGCCACGGGCGGCGTGAAGAA